>JAOXYA010126044.1:0-10375 GCA_028565675.1 Sorex palustris
GGAAATAACAGATTGAGGTCATTTGAGATAAAGATCTGGAATTTTTAAGATTTTTAACTGGAACTCAGGAATTCTGTCAGCTTCGGGGAAATGTCAAAGAAGTTTATATCTTCTCAAGAATTCATGAAGATTAAAAAATCCCATGAGAAGTGGAAGTCTCATGTCTTTAATAAGACTGGTTTTGGAGAATTTATACAGTATAAATATAGAATTTATACAGAATAAATACAGTAGAATTTCCCCCAAAGCCTAAAGAGATTTTCAAAATAATAATTTTTTAATATACAGGATGTTTCTGGATTGATGAAATCCTTTAGCACCCAATAGAAGCAAAAACAAAACTAGTTACAGTAACCTTTCCATCACTCAGCATGAAACATATATATAAATTAATAATATATGAAAAAGGATTAGTTCACACAGGAAATAATGTATTGAAGAAATAGCAAAGGAAGCAGATAAATTAATGCTATGAAAAATATAAGCTAAAATAATAATCAGTAAGTGACAATACAAAACTATAACTTAAAAAGTTATTAAGGAGGTTAAAAACAGAAAATGTAAGAAAATAAAGGGCAGTATATAAATTATTACCATTTGGAAGGTAAAAAAAATTATTTCTGTTTGGAAGGTGATTGTCACAAAAGTGAAAGATTTAGTTATTGAAGTCAAAACAACAACCTGAAAGACAGTATGTTAAATATAGTCAAAGAATTTGTGTGTCTGAATATGACTATGAGAAAATTGTATACCAAAAAAAGTAGAGAAATAAAGAAATGACAGATATAAAGTAATCTAAAGAGCCAAGAGAGGTAAGACAAGGATTAAGATGGTTGTCACAAATACTACTGACTCATCTTCAATCACAGGTATAGCAAAAAGTCCCCAGAACAATGCTAGCAGTGATCCCTGAATTTAGAGTGGTGCTCACAACTGAGTATAATGTTCAAACCAAAAATAAGCAAACAAAAAAACTGTAGAATAAAATTAATAGAGTCAGAACATGTACCACAGAAATTACAAAAGAAAAAGAAAAGAAAAAAAATAATACTTGAAAAACAAGTAAGAAGAAATGTTAGAATTGATGGAGAAGTTCACCTAACAAAAGACGTGAGGTCCAGAGAAAGAGCCCCGCAGGTAAGACAGTAACTTGTATGCTCCAGGCCCAGGTTTAGTACCCCGCATCCTACAAACCCTTCAGGAGTTATCCCTGAGCACAGAGCCAGCAGTAATCCCTGAGCACTGCCTGGTATGGTTCCTAAACCCAAAATATATAAATAAATCAACAGAAGTCTTGACCTTTGAGTCAAGGGAAACAGACAACTTACAGTAATAGACCAGAAAGGAGTGAAGGAACTTTAACCAGTCCAACCATACCAACGCTGTGCTCACTTCGCAGTACATATAACACCCCCACCCCACCATGCTACCCGTTTTCTTCTCTCAAACCTTTACCCTGATAGAGTCATTCAATAAAAACCAATGGTACTTTTACTGAGTTAGAACAATACATATAGAAATAATGTTCCTAGGTTGTGCATAGGATATAGATATGTGGGAAATGAGTTTGGAGGGGCAAAAAGGTAATAAATAGTAAAACTTTTAACCTATTATGAAATAAAAGTATCCTTCAAATTTAAATAGAAAGAAATATTATTTCCCAGAGAGTAGAATTAACTTCTGTAAGAATAATATAATTCATAACAAAGAAATTCCAAGAGAAAAAAATAGAAAAATTAAAAATAAAGACAAATTAGCTAACAATAAAATTTATGACTACTAGTTATAACTACTAGGTGTACTAGTATACTGTATACAGATGTAGTTTATAACTACAATGGTAATGTGGCACATTCAATACAGGGCCAAATAATAATTTTGAATGTAAAATATAATATCATTATAATAATTACAAGCAGCCAACATGGGTGATCCGAGTTCAATTCCTCCATCCCTCTTGGAGAGCCCAGCAAGCTACAGAGTGTATCTTGCTCTCACGGCAATGCCTGGCAAGCTCCCCATGACATATTCGATATGCCAAACACAGTAACAAGTCTCACAATTTATTGTGATACGTTACTGGTGCCTGCTCGAGCAAATTGATGAACACCAGGAGGACAGTGCAGTGATACTGTAGGGAAATGTTACATATGACATTAAGACTATGAATAGTAATAATTTAATGTATATTTAAAAGTTACTAAGACTGTATATCTTTAAGAGAATATATATCTCTTTTTATTTTTTTGCTTTTTGGATCACACCTGATGATGCTCAGAGGTTGCTCCTGGCTCTGCACTCAGGAATTACTCCTGGCCGTACTCAGGGGACCATATGTGATGCTGGGAATTGAACCTGGGTCGGACACGTGCAAGGCAAATGCCCTACCCACTGTACTATTGCTCCAGCCCAAGAGAATATATTTCTTATCACCAGAAAACAAATATTTTTTAGAAATGTTTATAAAAATGTTTATAGTCATGTATGGTGATGTTAAATTCAATATATATTATATTATATCATATTATATATATCTGTATATATAATGATTAGATGGACAAATGAGAGGAATTTTATTCTTTATTTTTAATACAACTTAACTGTAATAAGTAAATCACAATCATGATCAACCTGTTGTTTGTCGATTGCCTCGAGCAGGCACCAGTAATGTCTCCTTTGCCCTAGCCCTGAGATTTTAAAAAGTGCCATATTCAAGGCTCTTTCAGGGTTAGGAGAATGAGACCTATCCTTGTTACTGATATTTGGCATATTGGGTACACCACGGGGAGTTTGCCAGACTCTGACATGTGGGCAGGTTACATTCGGTAGCCTGCCAGATTGTCCAAAGTAAGAATGAGATAATAAAATGTTGCACAGCCACAAATGCAGCCGCACACTTCCAGGAGCTGGGTTTTATAGTCTCTGGGTCTTGGCCATTGATGGGATTACATGGCCCCGGGGGGCAGTTGGTGGGTGTGACCCCTGCCTACTGGAAGATGGAGAATCTGGGTGGAGGATGCTTAGCACCGATCCAAGTAGGCTTGGAGATCTCAGCCCCGGGACCGGCATGCCTTTGTTCCTCTGCCGGTACCTTTATGTGTGTCGAGAGTGGTCTCAGCATGGTTGTGGCTGGTTCTGGAGGTCTTCGGCTGCTGAGGCTCTGCTCAGGGCAGGGAGGGAAACTCGACCCGCCCCCCCAAGGGGCCCCAGCGAGGACAGCCATGCGCGGGGGTGGGTAAATATAATGTGTATTTTCAACTTTAAATTAACAAAGGTAATTGTTTTGTCCCAAACACTGTGATCAGTTCAGCTCTTGCAGAAGTGAAAGGAGTCTTGCGCTCCCTCTAGACTTTAAATCATAGTTTATCTACCCAAATATGATCTCACTCTCCAGCAGAGGCTTTTCTACCACATTTCAATGTGGTAGCATTTTGTACTATGACACTTTCTAGCTACCTCAATTTTAATAGTATTGCATGTCAATCAACAAACGAGTATTATCTATTTATACTAACAGTGCTCAGAAAAAAAAGGATATTGATTGAGCTTAACAACATTTATGTAAAATCTCAATTTGAGAATTATCAGAAAATCAGAATTAAGAGCCATCAATTAGTAGAAAGGTAGTTAATCATATAAAACATCAGCAAAGGTACAATTTGGGTAGGGCATAAATTACTGAAGGCAAGGCACAACTTGTCTGGTAAGCAATTTCTCACCCTCCTTGTTCTCTCACCTTATTAGACATTAAAAGCACTTAATTAAAACCAGTACGAAAATTATAGCAAGGAAAAATTTAGTGCACCAGATATAATTAGAATTTTAAGTGCCTTGGAAAGCTTGCCTAGAATTTTTTCTTCAAGCCTGTCAAGTTTCAAGCTCAGAAATCTCATCACATAGCTCAGCTCAATTCCCGGTTTCCACTCCCTTTTTTTTAGGCTCTTGAGAATTCATATGATTATTGTGCATCTCATAAAATCCAGTGCTTCAACCTGTAAAATCTATAGGATGTATGATACTTCACAAATATGTGTTGAAATTGGTTGATTATATTTTGTGCGAGTTCAGAATTGTTCATAATGTTTGTAACAGGGTGTTCTTCTGGCTGCTGTGGAAACTATATTCTGCATAGCTGAAACAGGATTTGATAACTTAATTGTGCTTAATGAATGAAAAGCTGTTTTAATATAACATGAAGAGTGATGCCAGTGCTTTTTAAACGTCTGTTTGAACATTGAAAATGACATAACCCTTTTGAGAAATCAAAAGCATATTTTTAAATTGCTAGATATTTGCTCTCATCATTTAAAGATCAAGAATAAATCTCTTTCAGTATTGCCAATCCTTCTTATTGACTACAATACTTTGGTTTTTGTTTGTTTTTAATTTTTTTTTTTTTTTTTTGCTTTTTGGGTCACACCCGGCAATGCTCAGAGGTTACTCCTGGCTCATGCACTCAGGAATTACTCCTGGCGGTGCTCAAGGGACCATATGGGGTGCTGGGAATTGAACCTGTGTTGGTCATGTTGGCTGCGTGCAAGCAAACGCCCTACCCGCTGTGCTATCACTCCAGCCCCATGTTTTTAATTTTTTAATTGAATCACCATGGATTACAAAGTGGTAAAGCTATTCATGATTTAGTTCCAGCTGTACAATATTCCAACAATCTCTTCTCCACTGTCCACTTCCCACCATCAAGGTCCCCCTCTACTCTGCCTTATCAGTGGGCACTCTTTATTTCTTTCCTCTTTTCTCCTCTTTGAGGCATTGTTGTTTACACTACTATTACTGATAAGGTAGCATGTCTATCAGTTTATGTCCTGTAAGCACCCAATCCTCATCCAGAGTGACCACTTCTCTCTATCATTGCCATAATGGTTCCTTCCCTGACCTTATAATCCCAGTCCCCACAGAGGCAGAAGGAGCAAAAAATAAGAAAAGGAGTAGTAATGTTGAGTAATCTGATCAGCCACATGCAAAAAAAATGAACTCAGACCTCTTTCTAATGTCATGAAAAAAAGATCAAATAAAAAGTAGATCAAAGATCTCGATACCAGAATCAAATCCACTGAGCACATAAAGGGGAAAAAAGGGGAGAACTCACCAAGACATTGATTCTAGAGACTTCTTGAAGGATGAAAAGCCACCGCTAACTAATTGGCTAAGTAGTTTAGCTAAGCCACATAGCAGTAGCTAAGCCACTGCTAGCTAAGCCACTGTACAATCTAAGATAAATAAATGGAACTAAAGAAGCTTCTGCACCTGAAAGGGATGAGGACCAGAATCCAAAGACAGCCCATAATCTAGGAGAAATTATTTTCCCACAACTCATCTAATAAAAAGTTCCTATCCAAGATATATAACACTGGTAGAACTTGACAAGAAAAAAAATCTAGTCCATTAAAAAATGGAAATAAGAGATGAACAGAAAGTAACTTCCTCAAAGAAGAAATACAAATGCAAAAATGTATGGGAAAAAATCTATATCACTAACCACCAGGAAAATTTAAATCAAAACAATGAGATATCATCTCACACCAAAGAAAAGTGATCAAAAAGAACAATAACCAGTATTCGTGTGAATATGGCAGGGAAGTGAAGCACATTCACTACTGATGGGAATGTCAACTGTCCAGTTTTTTTGTAAGACAATGTAGCTATTCCTCAATAAACTAGGAACTAAGCTTTCAAATGAACAGCAATTCCACTGCTAGTACTATACCCTGAGGGCACAAAGAAGTAATGCAAAAAAAGACATCTGCACACCTTTGTTCATTTCAGCCCTTTTCTGCTGCCGTAATAAAAGTTGCTATTCCTCTATTTACCCATCCTTGCTGTTTGGATTTCATACGTAAATCACTGCAATCCATTCATTATGTGGACTCATTTCATGTGTTTTATCTTTTTTGCTGTCTTCATTATTAATTAATAAACATTCCCTATTAACTGTTTTTCTTCTCATGCTGCCAACAAATGGCCTTTGATCATCTTATTCCTATCTTTATTTCTTATTTTAGCTCTTCTATTTTTCCAATTGATCTCTGAAGCCTCATTTCAACTGTTATCAATGATTATAAACCTCTATTTTGATGACCTAAATGTTTTGAAAACCCTTTGCAACCAAAGAGAATTGAGATGCTGTTTGTATTGAAGATACTATCCTAGCATTAATATTATGAACATATTGGGAAATGTTTTTTCTCTATTCCGATTAAAGACCAACCAAAAGGCTTTTGTACAAACTACAGCAATAAATACCTCTGTTAAAAATAAATTGTCAAACAACTGTACTCTTGTAACAATAGTTACTAAGATAAATTAAAAGATAAACTTATCTCTCCAACTTTATTTACTGTGATAACTATCTTTGTTCCAAAGTATAACCTGAGCTATTCACCTAACAATAATTACATACTGCCTCTATCATGATCTAATTACTTGCACACATACAGTTTACTCTGTGGTTAAGTGATTAGTTCTCTGTTACAACAGTTTTGTTCAAACTTTGATGAACATTTATAGTTAGTGATGTCATTCTATAATAGTTATAACATACTCATAATGGATGGTTATTTAATAAAATTGCCCTAATTAAAGAATGTAACCCATAAAATAGAGACAAAAATCTCTGTATCGTCTACTTTTATATTCCCTTCCATATTGAATTTCATCAAGATTGTTTAATAGCATACCTTGCTGATTTCTTCTTTTCCTAAATTAATCCTTATTTATGCTGCCTTTCAAATGGTTTTATAATAAGAGCTGTAGGAACTGGAATTAAGCTCAGATGTCATTGTCCATTTTTTATGAAAATGAATGTTATTCTCACTTGAAATGTTTGAAATAAAATGTAGGTAAATTCTGATAATCAATGTTTGTTGTTTCGGTTTGGTGTTTGAGTTTTGGGCCACACCAGGTGGTGCTTATGGGACTTTCCTGCTTCTGTGCTCAGGAATCACTCCTGGTGATGTGTAGGGGACCGCATGGGGCACTGGGATCAAACCCAGTTCTACTGCATGCCAAGTCCTACCTGCAGTACTATCTCTCCAGTCCCTGATGATCAATGTTTTAAGATAATATTTTATAAAATATTTTATGCAAGTAACAAATAAATGTTGCAAAATAATGTTAATTTAGTTTATTATAAAATTATCAGAATCCTTAGTATGGAAATTATTTCAGACATTCATGTGAGTTATACAGTGTTAAGAGTAGTTAAATGTCAAAAAACTTTTCTAAGCAATATGATCTCCAGAATATTACTTTAAAAAGTTCACAATAATGAATGAATAATTTTTTAATTTATTAAATTTTGCACCTGTGTTTATTAATATGACTGTACAGTCCCTTTAAATCAGTCTAATTTATTAGAATTTCTTTTTCCTTTTTTGTAACTATTAAATGCTTAATCATAAATAGCTAAAACAGGGGAAGTATCAGTATTTCAAAAGTAATGGTAACTTGGGGCTGGAGCGATAGCACAGTGGGTAGGGCGTTTTCCTTGCATGCAGCCAACCTGGGTTTGATTCCCAGCATCACATGTGGTCCCCTGAGCACTGCTAGGAGTAATTCCTGAGTGAAGAGCCAGGAGTGACCACTGTGCATTGCTGGGTATTACCAAAAAAGAAAAAAAAAGCAATGATAACTAGCTCACTTGATTTTTTTAATATTTACAATATCAAGATAGAACTTGACAATCAATTCTGTACCTGATATACAATCAGTATTTTGAGGGGAGATATACCATATAAGATGAAAAATTTAAAAGCAAACTAGAACTGAGCTGAATGTGATTTCTTCAAATCCTTTTGAGGCTCTTCGTGTTCCTAGAATGAGCAGATGCCATTGGGCTACAATAGCACACGACAGGGACAAATGGAGACGTTATTGGAGCCCGCTCGAGCAACTCAGTGATCAAGTGATTAAATCCTAAAAATGAATAAAGTTAATTCTGTTTCACTCCAAAGAGCTAAATTACAATATAAATGTAATTTAGAAATAAACAGTATGTTCAGTATATACTTCCCTAAGTAGAATAGAGTTTTCAATATTGGCTTTACAAACTCTATATATTTCTATTTTTCTATTTTTTAGGATAATATCTGTATCTAAAATAGAGAATTATTGATGCCAATAATATCATTACCAATCGTATACTACCTATATATCTATTTTACCAATAAAAACAATTGCACTGTATCACTGTCCTCCCATTGTTTATTGATTTGCTCAAACAGGCTCAGTAATGTCCCCATTGTGAGACTTATTGTTACTGTGATTGGCATATTTAATACATCACAGGTAGCATGCCAGGCTTTGCCAGGCGGGTGGGATACTCTTGGTAGCTTGCTGGGCTCTCCGAGAGGGTGGAGGAATTGAACCCTGGTTGGCCGGGTGGGCCACGTGCAAGGCAAATGCCCTACTGCTGTGTTATTGCTCCAGCCCAATAAAAACAATGATTTACTTAAATACAAAATTTTGATTGTAATTTATAAATATACCAGTGAATGTCATACAATATGGACTAAAAAACTGGGGCTATTGATTTGCTAACTTGGGGTACTAAATTTCCCACTGTCACTATCCTCCCATTGTTCATTGGTTTGCTCAAGTGGGCCCAGTAACGTCTCCATTGTGATGTTACTGTATTTAGCATATCAAATAAGTCATGGGTAGCTTGCCAGGCTTTGCCGTGTGGGCAAGGTACTCTCAGTAGGTTGCCAGGTTCTCCGAGAGGGACAGAGGAATCAAACCCGGGTTGCCTGGGTGGGCCACGTGCAAGGCAAATGCCCTACCCGCTATGCTATTGCTCCAGGCCTAAATTTCCCACTACAGGAGCTATAGTGATAGTACAGTGGGTGGGTGTTTACTTTGGTCAATCCTCAATATCCCATGTGGTCTCCAGAGCACCATTAGGAGTAATTACTGAGCATTGCAAAGTGTGGCCCCCAAAACAAAAATATATAAATTTATCAAATAAGTTTCCCACTACAACTCTTTAAATTGCTTTTATATTATAGACTTAAAAGTTCAAAATTCTGGGGCTGAAGCAATAGTACAGTGGAGAGGGCATTTGACTTGCTTGTGGCCAGCCCTGTTTCAATTCCCAGGATCCCATATGGTCCCCCCAGGCAGCACCACGAGTAATTCCTGAGTGCAGAGCCAGGAGTAACTCCTGTGCATTGCCGGGTGTGATCCAAAAGGAAACAAAAAAATGTTCAAGATTCTATTGATGCTCTGTCTCATAAATATATTTCCTGAAGAAATATTTCCCCTAAGAATCTATGAAAAAAGTAATGTGCAAGAGTCCAGAGAGATAGTACATGCAGCAGTACCCAGTTCAGTCCCTGGCACCGCTTTGGTCCTCTGAACTCTGCCAAGAGTGATTCCTCTACTTGGAATTCAGCACTACTTGGTGTGTACCCAAAATTAGAACAAGAGAAAAAAATTAATGTGCAGGAAATTAAGGTTGGGGTGTGTGTGTGTGTGTGTGTGTGTGTGTGTGTGTGTGTGTGTGTGTGTGTGCGCTTCTATTTGGTATAGCCTTTCAGGCATTGCTCAGATGACTTGGGTCACTCTCAGCAACACTGGTCAACTGAGGCAGATGAGTCAGTGTGAGGACCCAAGGGTGCCAGTCTGCAATTCCAAAGTCCATCCCAGTAATCTTACATGTAGATGCCCAGGTGTAGATGCCTGGAAGTGTAATGTTCAGGAGCCATATCATGTTGAGTTCAAACAAGGAGGAGACATTGAACATCTGTATGATTTCCTCATACCTGTGAATCTATCCTTTTCCTTGTTTCCATTGTAGAATTTTTCTTCTACTCTTATATGTCTATTCTTCAATCTTGACTTTATTTCAGGCCCAACTTTTATATTCTCCAGTTTGCTAACTTTCATTTTTTTTTCCCAGATTCAGTTTCCAGCGAAATCTTTATAACAGAATCAGAAATGAAAAATAAAAACATAAATGAAAATTAGAGAAATTAAAAGATATCCATTTGGCCTAAAGCTTACCTTAATTTTTCATAAACTCAAGTCCAACAGGTGGTAAATATTTGGTTTTATTTTATTTTTTCTTTTATTAGTGAAACACCATGAGGTACAGTTGTAGGCTCACAAACTTTCAAGCTTTGGTTTCAGTTATACAATGATTGAGTACCCATCCCTCCACCAGTGCCCATTCTCCACCAACAGTGATCCAAGTAGCCCTCCCACCCCCTCACCCCAATCCCCCACCTCGCCCCTCCTCTGTGGCAGGGCATTCCCTTTTGTTCTCTCTTTCCTTTAGGGTGTTGCAGTTTGCCATAGAGATATTGAGTTGCCATCGTGTTCAGTCCATAGTATACTTTCACTACGCATCTCACATCCTGAG
>JAOXYA010126066.1:0-10374 GCA_028565675.1 Sorex palustris
CGCCAGGGGTAATTCCTGAGCGCAGAGCCAGGAGGAACCCCTGTGCATCGCCGGGTGTGACCCAAAAAGCAAAAAAAAAAAAATTTTTTTTTCTAATTGTGGGGCCCAAGCCATAGCCCAGTGGGGATGGAGCTTGCCTTGCGTGCAACTGACCGGGGTTCGATCCCTGACGATGCACCGTGCAGAGCTAGGAGTAAGCCCTGAGCACCACCATGAGTGGTTCAGAACCCCCCCGTCCCCACCAAAAAAAAAAAAAATCAAGATTAAGGTAGCAATAGGACAGCAGGTAATATGTTTACTTTGCACATGGCTGACCTGGGTTCTGTCCCTGGCACCCCATATGGTTATGGTCCCCTGCACCCACCAGGAGTGACCCTTGAATGCAGAGGCAGGAGTAAGCCCTGAGCACCACTGGGAGTGACCCCAAAACAAAAAATAAAAAGCTATGATTAAGAGGTTTTTTTTTTTTCTGTTTGGGTCCCACCCGGTGATGCTCAGGGGTGACTCCTGGTTCTGCACTCAGGAATCACTCCTGGCAGTGTTCAGGGGATCCTATGGGATGCCGGGGATCGAACCCGGGGTCGGCCGCATGCAAGGCAAACGCCCTACCCATCATGCTATCGCTCCAGCCCCTATTCTTTTTTTTTTTTTTAATAATAATATAGGAATACTGGGGCTGAAGCAATAGTACAGCAGGTAGGGCACTTGCCTTGTACACAGCTGACCCAGGCTCGATTCCCAGCATCCCATAGAGTCCCCCGAGCATCGCCAGGAGTAATCCCTGTGCATTGCCAGGTGTGACCCCCAAAAAATCAAAAATAACTAACTAAATAAATAAAAAAATTTTAAAAATAAGGTAGGAGTACTGCTATTTGTTCAGCCATTGGTTAAGCTGTTTGAATTGGGCATGAACTCCACGTTACTTTTTATTTTAATTTTTTTAATAGACCCATTATTCTCTGCCTTCCCACCCGCTCCGTCTCTATCTCTGCCTCTTACTCTCCTTCCTCTGTGCGTGTGTGCGTGCGTGTGTGTGTGTCTGTGTCTTTCCCCTTCACGGTACTTTGAAGGCCCAGAAGGTCATCCACATGTGGAGAGATAACCTGTCAGATACAAAGCCCACTTTGAGAGGCCGGAGCAATAGCACAGTGGGGAGGGCGTTGGTCTTCCACACGGCTGACCCGGGTTCGATCCCCAGCATCCTATAGGGTCCCCCGAGTACCGCCAGGAGTGAGTCCTGAGTGCATGAACCAGGAGGAGCCCCTGTGCATCACCGGGTGTGACCCAAAAGGCAAAAACAAAACAAAACAAAAGCTCAGGCAGGATCGAGAGCAACGGTCTAAGTTCACCGACGTTGGCGGTGCTGGTGGGTCACCCTCAACCTTAGAGAGACTCGCATGACGCTGTCTCATCCTTCCCATGTGGTGCTCGGGCGGGCGTGGCCTTCACCTCCCTGGGAGATGCGGCTCTGGCCCCTCTTGGAACTGCATCATCCCCGGATGTCGCCTTGTCCCGGGGCCGAGGGCAGCGGCTCAAGGCCTGTGTTGGTTCCATCCACAGCGAGCTGCTCGAGGTGGACCACATCCGCACCATCCACCACATGTTCATCGCGCTGCTCATCCTCTTCATCCTCAGTACGCTGGTCGTGGACTACATCGACCAGGGAAGGTGAGGCAGGGGGAGGGGCGGAAGGGGCACCCAGGGGGGCTGTGGACTGAGGGTCGCGAGGCGGATGCCCTCAGTGCATTGGATTCCATAGTGGAGGGTGGTTCTGTTCTGCCTTTTTTTTGGGGGGGGGCCGGGAAGGAGTCACACCCAGGGATGCTCAGGGCTGACTCCTGGCTCTGCACTCAGGAATCACTCCTGGCGGTGCTCAGGGGACCCTATGGGATGCCGGGGATTGAATCAGGGCTGGCTGCATGCAAGGCCAACGCCCTTCCTGCTGTGCTATCACTCTGACCCCAGGCTCTGTCTTCTGTCCCCCTGTGCCCCCCCCCCAGGCTGGTGCTGGAGTTCAACATGGTGACCTTCGCCTTCACCAAGTCCTCCGTGGCCCTGTGGACGTGGTGGGCCATGTTCCTGGGGACCCTCGTGGTCCCCTACTCCCTGCTCCACCAGTGGGCCAAGGGCTACCGGACGAGCTCCTTCCCCCGCGTCCGCTCGCTGCTCTTCGGCCTGCTCTTCATGGCCTTCCAGATCGGCGGGCTGGGCTGCGGCGTGGCCTACATCGTCCTCCAGCACACATCCACTCCGGGTACCCGTGGCGTCATCGTCGTTGAGCAGGTGCGCCGCTGGGCAAATCCAGGGCAGAGCTGGGCGGGGCTGCATGGTGATCCCCGAGCACAGAGCCAGGAGTCAGCCCTGAGCATCACTGGGGTTGGCCCAGAAACAAATACATCAGAAAGTTAATTGTGGATCTAAAGGGGGAGGGCGTTTGCCTTGCTTGCAATCCCCGGCATCCCATAGGGTCCCCCGAGCACCGCCAGGAGCGATTCCTGAGTGCAGAGCCGGGAATCAGCCCTGAGCATCACCGGGTGGGACCCCAAAGAGCAAAAAAAAAAAAGAAGAAGAAGAAACAACTCATGCCTCACTAACCACCCCCCCATCTCTTGTAGATCCGGTTTGTGATGAAGGCCCACTCGCTGATCAGGGAGACAGTCCCACGAGTGCTGAACGCAGCCAAGGCGAAATCAGGTACGGAGGCCTCCGGGCCTTGGTGCACGCCAGGGTGCCACCCTACTGAATTTTACTCACCTGCTGAGGGGGGCTGGTGGGAGTGGGGGGACCCAGTTAGCCCACAAGCCTCGGGCCAGGAGTGGAACCAGGGCCGGCTGCGTGCGTGGCCAGCCTGTCCTGTTTCTCCTGCCCAGGGAGGCGTTTCCCTTCTGGACACCGGGGATGGAGGGAAGGAGAGAGAGGGAAGAGAGAGAGAGAGAGAGAGAGAGTGAGAGAGAAAGAGAGAGAGAGAGAGAGAGAGAGAGGAGTTCAGGGTTCAAGGCGTTTGCTTGATCCCCATCACCACATGTGGTTCTCTGAACTTGGAGCCCAGAGTAAGCCCTGAGTACTAATACTATTGGGTTTCATGGCCCTCCCACCATACACACACACACACACACACACACACAACACACACACCATCCCTTCCATAAATAAAACCAGAACAGAGGGCCGGAGCGATAGCACAGCGGGGAGCGCGTTGGCCTTGCACACGGCCAACCCGGGTTCGATTCCCAGCATCCCCTAGGGTCCCCCGAGCACCGCCAGGAGTGATTCCTGAGTGCAGAGCCAGGAGTAACCCCTGAGTATCTCCGGGTGGGACCCAAAAAGCACTGTACCACTGTCCTCCCGTTGTTCATTGATTTGCTCGAGCGGGCCTAGTAACGTCTCCGTGGTGAAACTTGTTGTGACTGTGTTTGGCATATCGGATATGCCACGAGGAGCCTTCCAGGCTCTCTGAGAGGGGTGGAGGAATCGAACCTGGGTCAGCCGGGTCGGCTGCATGCAAGGCAAACGTCCTACCCGCTGTGCTATCGCTCCAGCCCACCCAAAAAGCAAGGGGGAAAATGGGGTCCCCCCGCCCCTCTCTGAGTTCCCTCCCCGCCTTCCGTGTGAGGGGCCCGTGGTTCTCAGCCAGCTCCCCCCACCCTCCTCTGCAGACACGGTCCCGGTGCCCACCGTCGGCCAGTACCTGTACTTCCTGTTCGCACCCACCCTCATCTACCGGGACAGCTACCCCAGGTAGGGACAGGCGCGCGGTGGGGGACCCTGGCGGGGCGGGGCCAGCCCCCACTTGCTGTCGCCCATCAGAACTGGTCCCCTGAGTGGAAGCCAGGCCAGCAGGGACACGCCCTGGGGTGGGGGCTGGGGGTGGGCAGGGCCCCCCTGAGACACCCGCTCTTGCTTCTTCCTCCCAGGACCCCGTCCATCCGCTGGGGCTACGTGGCCATGCAGTTTGTACAGGTGCGTCCTCCCTGCCCTGCCCGAGGTTGGTGGCCGGGTGGGTGGGCTCTCAGCCCTGCCTGGGCAGAAAGAAGGTCTCCTGTATGCCCCCCCTGAAGGCCCACTGGCCTTCTCCACCCCAGTAGGGGAGGTTGGTCTTGCCAATAACCAAGGTGGTTTTTTACCCCTAGAAGTTCACCGAGGGGCCAGGAAGAAAGCACAGTGGGTAGTGCGCTTGCACAGCGGGTGGCCAACCCGGGTTCGGTTCCCAGTACCCCACTGAGTCCCCTGAGTTCCACCAGGAGTGATCCCTGAGCACAGAGCCAGGAGGAGTCAGCCCCAAATCAAAATGCTTTGGGCCTTGTTCAAGTGGGTGACGGTCATTATCATCCACCTTATTTCTGCCTTCCTGTTTTTTCAATGTTTGGTGCGTGCATGTGTTTGTTTGTGTGTGTGTGTGTGCGTGTGTGAGGATTGTTGTGTGTTTGTGCATGCATGAATGCATGTCTCTGAGTATGTGTGTGGTGCATGTGTGTTTTTGTGTGTGGTTGTATGTGTGTGGTACGTGTGGTTTTGTATATGTGTGGTGCGTGTGTATTTTTGTGTTTTTATATGTGGTACATGTATGGTGCCTGTGTGGTTGTGTGTGTGTGTGAGTGTGTGTGTGGGGTGTGTGTGTTGTGCATCCATGTGTGGTTTTATGTGTGGTGCGTGTGTGGTTTTGTGTGGTTGTGTTTAGGTATTGCATATGTGGTTTTGTGTGTAGTTGGGCATGTGTGGGGTGTGTGTGTGGTACGTGTGTGGTTGTGTGTGTGGTACATGTGTGACTTTGTGTGTGGTTTTGTGTCTGGTTTTGTGATTGTGTGTGGTATGTGTCTGGTTTTGTGTGAGTGTGTGTGTGGTGCATGTGTGGGGTGTGGTGTGTGCATGTGGTTTTGTGTGTGGTACGTGTGTGACTTTGTGGTTGTCTGTCTGGTTTTGTGATTGTGTGTGGTATGTGTCTGGTTTTGTGTGAGTGGTGTGTGTGTGGTGCATGTGTGTGTGGTTTTGTGTGTGGTATGTGTGTGACTTTGTGTGGTTTTGTGTCTGGTTTTGTGTGAGTGGTGCATGTGTGGGGTGTGGTGCGTGTGTGTGTGGTTTTGTGTGTGTGTGTATGTGTGTGGTTTTGTGTGAGGTATGTGTTTGTGTGTGTATGTGTCTGGTTTTCTGTGAGTAGTGTGTGAGGTGCATGTGTGGGGTGTGGTGCGTGCCTGTGTGGTTTTGTGTGAGGGTGTTTGTATGTGGTTTTGTGTGAGTTGTGTGTGTGTGTGTGTGTGTGTGTGTGTATGCCCCTTCCAGGCTCCCCGTCAGTGCTCCGGGTTGCCTTGCAGGTGTTCGGCTGCTTCTTCTACATGTATTACATCTTCGAGAGACTCTGCACGCCACTGTTCCGGGACATCAGGGAGGAGCCCTTCAGCGCCCGCGTGCTGGTCCTCTGCATCTTCAACTCCATCCTGCCAGGTGAGGGCGGCGTCCCCGCTGCGAGCCAAGGACCAGGTCGCTCCTGGCCTCACTCCATCTCCTTTTTTTTTTTTTTGGTCTTGGGGGCCACGTCCGGCGACGCTCAGGGCTGACTCCTGGCTCTGCACTCAGGGATCCCTCCTGGCTGTGCTCGGGGGACCCTATGGGATGCCGGGGATCGAACCCAGGTCGGCCGTGTGTCAGGCCAACGCCCTCCCCACTGTGCTATATTGCTCCGGCCCTCAGAAGCCAGGATCAAGCAAATCATCATTTCTTTTTCTTTTTTTCTTTGTTTGACTTTTTGGGCCCCACCCGGTGATGCTCAGGGCTCCCCGCTGGCTCTGCACTCAGGGATCACTCCTGGCGGTGCTCGCGGTGGTGGAGGGGCCGAGGATCTAAGCTGGGTCTGCCTGTGCGTGTGTATCCTTGCTGTTGTGTCGAGTTGGACAGTGTTACCCCCTCACTGACCTTCTCCCAAACTGCACATTTCCAGCGTGCCAGAACCTATCTGCGGGTGCCTGAGCGATAGCACAGCGGGGAGGGTATTGGCCTTGCAATGTGGCCAACCAGGGTTCGATCCCCGGTATCCCATAGGGTCCCCTGAGCACCACCAAGAGTGATTCCTGAGTTCAGAGCCAGGAGTCAGCCCTGAGCATCACCGGGTGGGACCCAAAAAGCAAACATAAAGAATCTGTTACCTACTCTCAGCACGCATCTCCCATCCCGAGCGATCCCTCCAACCATCACTGACTCAGTGACCCCTTCTCAATCCCAGCTGCCTTCTCCCCCAGCTCATGAGGCAGGCTGCCAACTATGTTTTAAAACAGTTTTAAAACAGCTGCCTTAGAGGAACACATGGGCGTCAGGTTTCAAAGGAGACCGGCCTCTGGGCCAAAATTTTACCTGCATATCTGGTCAGTGATATAGCCCAGCGGGTAGGGCGTTTGCCTTGCACGCGGCCAACCCGGGTTCGACTCCTCCACCCCTCTCAGAGAGCCCGGCAAGCTATCAAGAGTATCTCACCTGCAGGGCAAAGCCTGACAAGCTACCCCTGACGTATTGGATATGCCAAACACAGTCACAACGAGTCTCACAATGGAGACGTTACTGGGCCCGCTCGAGCAAATTGAAGAACAACGGGAGGACAGTGACAGTGACAGATAAAAGACCTGAGAGACTAGACGGGGGGGAGGGGGAGGTGAAGGTGCATGTGATCCCTAAGCACTGCCGGATGTGACAAAAAAAAAGGCGGGGGTTAAAAAGAAAAGAATTCTTGGGATCAGAGCAATAGCAACACGGTGGACCCAAGTTCGATCCCCAGCATCCCATAGGGTCCCCCAAGCACCGCCAGGAGCTGAGCCGGGAGTTAGCCCTGAATATCGCTGGGTGGGACCCCAAAACAAAACAAAACAAAAACACAAACAAAAAATAAATGAGTGGGGCTTGGAGCAATAGCACAGCAGGGAGGGCGTTTGCCTGGCAGGCAGCCGACCTGGGTTCTATCCCCGGCATCCCATAGGGTCCCCCAGAGCACCACCAGGAGTGATCCCTGAGAGTGTAGAGCCAGGAGTCAGCCCTGAGCATCGCTGGGTGGGACCCAAAAAGCCAAAATAATAATAATAATAATAATAATAATAGAGTCACAGAATTAGATAGTTCAGCAGGGAGGCATTGGCTTTGCACGCAGCCGACCCGGGTTCGATCCCCGGCATCCCGTAATAGTCTCCCAGCACTGCCAGGAGTGATCCCTGAGCGCAGAGCCAGGAGCAATTCCTGAGCACTGCCAGGTGTGGTCCGCCCAAAAACAAAACACACCCAGAAGCACCGCTGGGCAGTGCCCATGCCCGGCGGTCAGCTGAGCCCCCGTTGCCCCCACAGCTGCCCTGATCCTCTTCCTGACCTTCTTCGCCATCCTACACTGCTGGCTCAACGCGTTCGCTGAGATGCTGCGTTTTGGGGACCGCATGTTCTACAGGGTAAGACTCGTTCCCACCAACCCATCCTCACAGGCTTGGTGGCTCGTCTTTGAGTCCTGGTCCCTGCCGCCTGGCCCCCGGTGGATAGACACTGTCTCCGGGCCCCTCTGACAGTCGGCACTTTCTTGGGGGATGTAGGCATTCAGGGGGCACCCGGAGACTGGGTCAACTCTGAGGGCAGCACCTGAGATCATGCGTTGGGCGCGTCCTCTGGGAATTTTGAGGGGATGTTGTGGGGGGCCATGGGTGCCACCAGGTCTGTCTTTCCCCCCCCAGGATTGGTGGAACTCCACGTCGTACGCCAACTACTACCGGACGTGGAACGTGGTGGTCCATGACTGGCTTTACTACTACGCGTACAAGGACTTCCTCTGGGTATGGGCGACCACGCATGTCAGGGGAGTCGGCTCCTTCCCAGAAAGGGTTACCCCGCGCCCACCGCCCCCCACACATGTGAGGACAGGCTGCGTCTGTCTGTCCTGCCTAGGCGCTGCATGACCAGGCGTGATGCATTTTCTGGCGGGGACTGAGAACACAGGAGGGCGTTTATTTATTTGCACAAGCAGAAATGTTTTCTCGTTCTCTGGGCCTTTTCTCTGGGATCTCTCGGCCAGCAAATGGTCTTGCCTGGGCCTTTTCTGTTCTTTTCGATCCCCAGCATCCCATAGGGTCCCCCAAGGACCCAAAAGTCAAGGCTTGTCCTTGACTTTTGTTTTGTTTTGGGTCACAGCCAGCGATGCTCAGGGCTGACGCCCGGCTCTGCACTCAGGAATCACTCCTGGCGGTGCTCAGGGGACCCTATGGGATGCTGGGGATCGAACCCAGGTCGGCTGCGTGCAAAGCCAACGCCCTCCCCGCTGTGCTATCGCTCCAGCCCAATTTTTTTTCATTCTCTGCTCGGGATTTTCATACCTTTGGGACAGTCCCGGGAGTAGCCTACGGGACGGGTGGGACTTCTGTCAGACTCCCGAGCTCTCCCTTTCTGAAGCCGCGTGTTTCTCTTTCTGCCCCTCCCCCCGCCTTAGTTTTTCTCGAAGAAATTCAAGGCGGCCGCGATGCTGTCTGTGTTCGCCGTCTCGGCGGTGGTGCATGAGTACGCCATGGCGATCATCCTCAACTTCTTCTACCCTGTTCTCTTCGTGCTCTTCATGTTCTTTGGAAGTAAGTAACTGGGCATCCGATTTTGGTTTTTGGCTGCTCTGACCAGCCGACGCTCTGTGAGCAGCAGGGCAGTGGTTGACGGGAGCGTCCGTCACTAACGAACCAAGTGACCATTCGGGTCTGGTGTTGATCCTGAGCTCAGCCCCTGGGTGTGGCTCGTCATACCCACCTCTGTACACCAGGGTGGGGAACTGAACTCAATTTTTTGTTTATTTTTTGTTTGGGGGCCACATCCGGCGATGCTCAGAGCTGCCTCCTGGCTCTGCACTCAGGGAATCGTTCCTGGTGGGTTCAGAGGACGCTATGGGACACTGGGCATCGAACTCATGCCAGCCCCGCTGTTGTACTAGGCCTCCGGCCCCTAAATGAGCCACTTTAAGTGGCCGGAGCGATAGCACAGTGGGGAGGACATTTGTCTTGCATGTGGCCGACCCGGGTTCGATCCCTGGCAGCCCATAGGAGTGATTCCTGAGTGCAGAGCCCATAGGAGTGATTCCTGAGTGCAGAGTGCAGACTCTGGCCCTGAGTCTCACCGGGTGTTGCCCTAAAACTGACCGGTTTCAGCCCTTCCGGACACTCATCCCTTTGGGGTGGGGGTGGGTGCTGAGACCAGTTCCAGGGTGAAGGATTCCAGGAAATCCTCCTCTCCCCCCCCAACCCCAATCTCCCTTCCCTAAGGGCAGAAAGGAAGTGCCCTTTTTGCACCCAAGGCATATACGTGTGTGTGTGTGTGTGTGTGTGTGTGTCCCTCCAGCGGTCTAGAGGGCCAGTGCCGGCCCCCTTTGCTCCCTGGAGGCCTTGATGCCCCCCATCCTTAACTGGCCTCTGAGCCCCCGCGGGTCATCTCCTGCGGGACTCTGTGTCCATCTGTGCTGTCTCCCACCCCGCCCCCCCCTCCCCCTCAGTGGCCTTCAACTTCATCGTCAACGACCGCCGGAAGCGGCCCATCTGGAACATCATGGTGTGGACCTCGCTCTTCGCTGGCCATGGCATCCTGCTGTGCCTCTACTCCCAGGAGTGGCATGCACGCCAGCACTGCCCCCTGAAGAACGTGAGTCGGGGGCCGGAGCGACAGCACAGCGGGGAGGGCACTGGCCCGGCACGCGGCTGACCTGGGTTCGATCCCCGGCATCCCATCAGGTCCCCTGAGCACCTCCAGGAGTGAATCCTGAGTGCGGAGCCAGAAGTCAGCCCTGAGCATCGCCGGGTGGGACCCAAAAAGCAATCAGTCAGTCAGTCAATAAAGAGTGATGAACCAGGGACCTGGGCAATAGCACAGCAGGGAGGGCGTTGGCCTTGCACATGGCTGACCTGGGTTCGATCCCCAGCATCCCATCGGGTCCCCCGAGCACTGCCAGGAGTGATTCCTGAGTGCATGAGCCAGAAGTCAGCCCTGGGCATTGCTGGATGTGGCCCCAAAAGGCAAAATTTAAAGAATTTTTTTTTTAATTAAAAATTAAGGGGCCGGAGTGATATGCAGAAGATAGGGCATTTGCCTTGCGTGTGGCCGACCCAGGTTCGATCCCCAGCATCCCATATAACGCCCCGAGTACCACTAGGAGTAATTTCTGAGTGCAGAGCCAGGAGTAACCCCTGAGCATTGCTGGGTGTGACCCAAAAAGCAAAAATTTAAAAAAAATTATTTTTAATTTGCTGCGTGCAAGGCAAACATGGCCGACCCGAGTTCGATTCCTCCGCCCCTCTCGGAGAGCCCGGCAAGATACCGAGAGTATCTCGCCCGCGCGGCAGAGCCTGGCAAGCTCCCCGTGACGTATTCGATATGCCAAACACAGTAACA
>JAOXYA010126096.1:0-10374 GCA_028565675.1 Sorex palustris
ACAAGTCTCACAATGGAGACGTTACTGGGCCCGCTCGAGCAAATCAATGAACAACAGGAGGACAGTGACAGTGACAGATAGGGTAGATTATCTAGTATTATCTGAGTTAGTTAGCCTTAAATATAATCACAAAGAAACGTAAATGACTAGAGAAGAATAAGAATAACTTGAAACTGAAGCAAGCCACTGCTCTGATGGCTTTGAAGATGGAGAAGAGACAGACAAGCCAAGGCCTGTAGCTCCAGCAACTAGAAAAAACAAGGAAATGAATTCTCCCCAAAAACCCCTTAGGGATCACAGTCCATCACTAATATGGTTCTAGCATTGTGAAGAATCACAAACTGTGTTACTTTAAATATCAATTTGTTAGTGTGCAATAGAAACTGAATATTCTTGTGTTTATCATGTGGCCTTTTCCTCCTCCTGTTAGAATCAAACACATATTTCCAACATCTTTCTTAACTTCTCTTATCATGTTAGTCAGCGGATGGGGGGAGGGGCCTACCTTGGTGGGAGGGCTCAAGAGGGCATGACTCATCTCTGAGACCACAATCCCTCTTCCCCTACCCCCATCTCACAACCTTTGGGTCCCCACTGCCATGGCCCCACCTGCAGTCCTACCCTCAAGGTAGGATAGGATTTGCATAGACTCTGTCCTTCAGGTCTATTCCTTCCCTTCGCTTTCCTAATTTATCAAGCTACTTCTCTCAAACTCAGTAGCTAGAGCCAAAAGTCTAGGTAACCTCCTTGATTTCTCCTTTCTCTCCTCCTGTCCACACAACATCTTCCTATATCCTGCCCATTTCACATCCAGAATATAATGAGATATTACAATCCACCTTCCACAGATCCATCCCTTGCATATCCCACACCTTCATTAACTTGTGATAATACAATAAACTCTTGTTACTATTCTGGCTATCAAAATGTATACTTTTCAAATCTCTATAATGATATTTCAGAATTTCTTCAAAAACTTTATTAGTTTCCTTTGGTGTTTACAAGAAAGGCAGGATCCTAACCTTATTTATAGAGTCCTGAGGCTTCTCTTTAACCTCTAGTTTATCTGCTCTGTTCTTACCACCTTAAAGGCTCTCTGAAACTGTGAGCCTCTAAAATATGCCTTTATCCCTACCCCCACCCAACTCCACTTATCCCTCCTACTCTCTTGCCCAGTTTATACTTGGCTTGCTCTAGTTGTTTCTTCTCTCTTAGCATTCTGGCTGTCCCTCCTACCTCCCATTCTCTGAAACTCAACCACTCCTTGTCTTGTGTGGTCCCTTCACAATTTTTACCCCAGTGTTGGTTTCTTTCTTATATGTCATCTGCTTTTTCCTCCACAATGAAAAGTTGCATCTGTTCTCTCAAGAGAACAAGCAATCCTTGCATCAGCTGGTTTCCAGTCATTTCTCACAATTCTAGCATAAGAGTTGCCCCTCTGCACTGCCAAATTAGCAAATGAATCAATTAATCTATACTGGACTCCTCCGCTCCCTCACTGCTGACTGGTAACAGGTGTCTGCATCTTGAGTTTATGGTACTAGAAGTAAGATTTTTCCAGAAAAATCTATCACAGCCTTGCAAAATATGACCTTGAGTAAGTCATTTTGCATCTCTTGCTGCCCACTTCTTTCCCAGGAGATGCTTTTCACCTAACTCAAGTCAGATGAATGAGCCAAGGAAGCCAGTTGCCAGACAACAGAGCCTCATCCTCATGGATGCAAGATGTTTGTTTACAGGAACTTCCTGTGATATGACTGTATTTATTCTAGAATCAGATTTAAAAATGCTCCCAGGAGAAGCCTATGCTCTGCTGCCATCTGTGATGCTAACGGCTTGAGTTGGAGCTGTGGGGAAAGAAAACAGCACCATTTCTGGAGCCCAAGGTAATTTGTTCTCACATATTTCTGCCACTGAATTCCCTTGACAAAGAGTTTTCTCTTGAGACTCTTTCCTGGTAAATTTGGAATGACATCGTCAGGATGCTTCTCAGCTCATCAAGCATGTCACAGGAAACTACAAAACAGGTGGACTTGTCTTCTATGAAGTGCTCAAGGGCGAGAATGGTTAATGCTTTGAGAAAGAGCAGTGGCTCACATATGGCTACATCTGGAGTCCATCAGCAGCCTGAGTGATGAGCAAGACCCCCGGCTGAGCAAACACACACACACACACACACACACACACACACATATTCCAAACCTCTCTCAGTGGAACAGATTAAATTTCAACTAAAGATGCATTTACAACCCCAGACAATTTCCACTTTGAGTGGGATATGCCTGAGGACATGGTATTAGACTATGCCATTTGAAAAAACATTGATATCCAGAAAGATATTTTCCTTGTAGTCATCTTTCTTTCAAAGATATCTCTTGGTGGTATGATCCTGAACGCCTCTCTTTTGCATACATCTTGTCATACCATTGTCTTCTTTACCCACTAATTTCCAATAACAAAGGCCTACCTATTCCTGGACATAACCCCATTTCCAACTCACCACAAGATATTAATCTTGATAGTTTCCCTGACATGGACCATCTTCCTTTGATTTTGATAGTGGTCTGCACTTCCTGAATTGTCTCTTCTAGGAATTTTTCTTCAATGGTTAGGAAGACTGAAGAAGATAGAACTAGATGCATTTGGAGGTATCAGAGAACTACAAAAGAAATGAGAAGTTGCAGGTTTAACAGAGAAAGGAAGCCCAGCGAAGAACTGGCATCTAGGATTCTCTTTTTCTGGAGGCATATGCAGGTTTCAAAAAATAAAAGCAGAGACCCAAGAAATTGAGTAGAGTTTCATACCAATCTAGACCCAGAGTTTCAGAGGAGAGTCCTGGGGAAGAAGCCTGAGCTTTCAGATATCTACCATCCAAACTCACAGGATCTGAAGCACAATTCTAAATTATCTAAATCTTTTATTGTATTTAACCAATCTAGAAGTATGTGTTCATAGCCAAGATGCCTTCCAGAAGTCAAAGTACATCCTCTCTAGAAAAATATACCAGCATTATAATCTTCCAATGATTTCTATAGATTTTGATATATGCTATCTGGCACTTATTAGGCAAGAATGAAGACAAACTATGGCTGAAAATAAAGGAGAAAATAGAAAAAAGAAACTTACCCTCATCAAGTCAAACTGATAAGTTTAATATTTCAACTTAAAATTTTAATAAATTATACCTAGATTACCCTAATTCCTAGATTACAGAACTGAGAAGGACAAGGAAGAAAAGAAATCAAAGGGGTGGAAAAAGAAAGAGACAGATGGAGATAATATGGGAAGGGGGTCAGGGGTACTCAGACACATTGGCAGTTCCTTTACATATAGGAACTATGGAATCAACAACGAAACTGAAAGCATGAAATCCAAATTACAATAACCGAACTTCAAAAGGTATCTATCAAGGAGGCAAAGTGGGAGAAAGGAGGGAAAACTGTGGACATTGGTGGAGGGAAGTTAATACTGGTTGTGGGATTGGTGTTCACACATTGTATAACTGAAATTCAGCTATTAATAACTTTGTCAATCATGGTGCTTTAATAATTTTTTAATCTAATGAATTTAAAAATAATAATTATAGGACCAGAGAGATAATTCAGTGGGTAGGGTGTTGCCTTGCACATAACTGACCTGAATTTGATTCCTAGCACTCCATATGGTCCCCCATGCTCACCAGGAGTGATCCCTGAGTACCGAGCTAAGAGTACAACTTGAGCGCTGCTGGGGTGTGGCCACCAAACTAAATAATCGTGATAAGCATATAAATAACAGGATTAGTCATTTTTATAAACAACTTAAAATTATGCCTTAAACTATTAGAGAAAAAGAAAATAGAAAAATTCTAACTTAAAAAGAGTTAGAAAGGGGCTGGAGCAATAGTACAGTGGGTATGGTCTTGCATATGGCCTTGCACATGGTCGACCCAGGTTTGATCTCCAGCATCCCATGTGGTCCTCCAAGCACTGCCAGTAGTAATTCCTGAGTACAGAGCCAGGAGTAACCCCTGAGCACCACTGGGTGTGACCCAAAATGCAAAATTAAATGAAAAAAAAGAGTTGGGAATTAAGACAATATTAGAGATCTTTAATATCAGATTAAACAAAGCAGAAGAGAATTTGAAAACTGGAAACTAAGTCAGAAACAAAATACATATCTTTAAAGATACAAAAAATGGAAAGTATAGAAAATGAAAGATGTCAAAAAAGTTTCTCACATAGTGGCAATGGTATATTGGATGGAAGAGAAAGAGAAAATGATGTAAGAAATATGTGGATTATTACTTAACTGATAATAATCACCAGCTTCTGCATGTGTGCTTGCAGGCTTACAGGCATGTGTGCCTGTCAATTTCTGTGGATGGAGAAATTACTTATAGACAGAGCACAAATTAGACTAACCTTGTGACTTCCAAAAAGGCCATTTTTAAAGACGTAGGTAACATTGCTTCTCCGACAGATTTATATAGCCTTTGCTGGACCGATGTGTATGGTTCTCCCCATCAAAGCCTGCCCTGGATCTGTGTCTTATGTCTAGCTCTCTCTTTCTCCCTCAACCTGTGCTACTTTTGATTCACCCCAAGTTTCCACCTCTCCTTTAAGGACTTCCTCGGCCTCCAAAAGTTAATACGAGGAAGTGTTTCTTCTTGGCAATGACAGATAAACTGTCATTTTTTTTCCAATTTGTGTAGAAACCTAAGACCTAGCACTCGGTATTAAATTAGCAGATGTCTTTCTTTCTTTGTCTCAGGATCAAAATAGACTTCTATCCACCCAGTTCTTAGATCGTCACAAAAGACTGCTTCTGGTGGCTCTTCAAGGATCAATTAGAATATGTAACAATTAAATTTGTGCTATATTATGGCACTGGAACATTGGAGATATTTGTCATCACTGTAGAGCACAGCCTATGCAGAAGTGTGTCCCTTTTATCTGTCTTTCAATCCCCTTTTTACCATTTATTTTCTATTTCAGCCCAGCCACCAGAAAAACTTGGCTTTACTTCTTTAAACCAGAAAATTTTAGTTTCCCCTTAGGATTTTTTCCCCTATCTGCTCCTATTTCCAATTCTCTGCTGCAGGTGGTATCTCTAATACTCCAGAGAAAGCACCTTTTGTCTATTTGTTTTTTTGTCCCAAACATCTTCAACTTTATACAGCAGTGAAATTTTCTCAGGCAAATGACTAAAATCAGGTCCCAGGGAAAAGTAACTCTCGTGTTTCACTGGCTGCCTAACCACCAGCTTTTCCTGAACTCACATATTTCTTACCGGCACAGTTCTGACTGCCAGCGGGAGCAGATAGAAAAAGCTTCTCCAGGTGTCATCTGACAGGGGTGTCCTGAAGGCAGACCCTATTGGCAAAGACTAGAGTTAGTTCAGGTTTCTAGTCCATCACCTTGCAGGCTGCTTGCAAGTGGCACATATAAACAAACAAACAAGCGGCTTTGGCTTGTAGCTTGAGAGCTGCATGGAAACTGTAAGAAAACAAGATTTATGTTGCTCGGAATGTGTGGTGAGTTGAATGCCATTTTCTATGAACAAGAACTGAGATTGGAACTGAATGTTCATCTGTCTTCTGATTTGGATTTTGCTTTGTTTTGTTTTGTTTTGTTTGACTGGGAGAGGTTTGGAATGATACCTGGCAGCATTCAGGGGCTACTCCTGGCTTTGTGCTCAGAGGATCACTTATGGTTCAGGATAAACTAGGGTCAACTGCATGCAAAGAAAGCACCATAACTCCTGTGCTATCTCTCTGGTTGCTCGTAGGTCTTTTTAGTGCCAAAAATTAGCTGGATGGTCTTATAAATGGATAAAAAAAAGGTATTCCTCTGAGATTAGGAAGGGAAAGGAAGATTAGCATGGTAAAATTATGACATTTGTCAAGATTTTTGTTTCTAAGAGCTCAAAAACCTCTAAACTCAATTGCTTACAGTTGTTAAAATATCTGCACATGCACACATACAAACCCATTTTTCACAGCAAGGGGTCAATAAAAGGTGTTTGTCCTTTTGTGACACAGAACATTGAGTACCCGTTTGAAGGTACCTGTTGAAGGAGTCTAGTCTCTTCAGGGAACAGGTGAAGTTCCTGACATCCTCCCCCAAGGGAGCAGAGTCCTGCTGAGCTCAACTTATAGTTTTCTGCCAACCATGTTTTCTATATTCTAGCTCCAGATCTCTGAATGACCCAAGGCAGGAGCCCAAGCCTTTTGACAGAAAACTGAAAATCCCTTTTCCCCTTCCCCACAAAAACAAAACAGTAATTTATCACTGCAATTTGCCCAGCTAGAGCAGAGATGAGATTCCTGGCTATGGGGAGTGGTTGTACATGCAGGGCTGTGCCCTGCTCTGGTGAACACTGTGGAATTCTGACTCCCTCAGAGTCACAGAAAGCCTCTCCTTGTACTGCTCAACAGTTGGCAAGGCCGACAGTTTAATCCTCCAGGCAGAGCTAGAACAGCTGCTATTTGAGGAACTATTTTTAAAAATGCTGGTGTTCCATAGAGGCAGGGAGGTGAGAATGACTTATTTCTTTACAATCCAAGAAAAAAAAATTCAGGCTCTCGCCAATGCCAGATATGTTCATGGGTAGAGCAGGTGGCTGCCTATATGTCGGGTGGAGAAGGTTGCCAAGATCCCCAGCCAACAACACCCCTTCCCAACTGGTCATGAGATGTTAAAAACTACCATCCTTCATCTAGTTAGCCTTCCCTTTATGGAGTTTTTCTTCTTCAGCATTCTCTTCACAAGTACAAGGGATTTACAATGGAAAGGGATGCGATTGTTTACTATTAATTTCTTGTTATGGGCTAACCTGTATACCTCCAAATTCACGATTTGACTCTCTCAGCCCCAGAACCTCAGAATGCAGTTGCATTTAGAGTAAGTTCCTTTCATGAAGTGATTCAGGTTAAATGAGGCCATATGGACTGGTCCAATGCAGTCAGGTTGAGATCATTATAAGAAGAGTAATTTGCACATGATGTAGAAAATGCACGTTCACAGAGAAAAGAGCACAGAAACAACGGCAAGTGGGCAGATGTCTGCAAGCCAAGGACCAAGGTCAGAGAGAACCATCTTCATGTAGCTTGATCTTGGGCTCTTACAGTTAGTAAGAAAATTCACTTCTGTGATTTAAGTCTCCCTCCCTGTGGTGTTGTATCATGAAGTTCTGGCAAATATGTTCGTGAAGGTAAATGAGTTTTTCTGACCCTCCTTTCTTTGCCAAGCAGCTGAAATTTGGGATAGAAATAAGCAATGGGTTCTTCCCAAGAAAGGAAATATATGGAGATGATTCCCATATAATTCTATAGGATCTGAACACATGAGGAAAGGAATGGCTTGGAAAAGAAGAGCTAGAGAAAGATCCTGACATTAACATAGGATTTCATGGTTGCAAAGTGCCTGAGATTCAGTATTTCACCCTGACACGTATATTTGAATTAGATATAGTCACTGTTTTACAGAAGAAGGACCAGAGTCTCAGGAAAAGTGTGTGAATTGCTCGCCACCACTACGTGCCACCATCCCTGGAGCCTGATCTCAAACCCAGTATCATCAAGTTCCAGTAAAATAAAAGGTCTCAGGCATCCTAAGTTTTCTGTAGCCTAACCTACTTCCAACTCACTCCTGCACTATGTTCCCCAACCCCCAGCCTAGTTGACCTGGCCTTTCTCAGCAATAAAACACCAACCACTCTTGGCCCAGTGATTTGATATCATAGCCTCTTATCATGACTGAGACCCTCTTTGGGGTCAGAACTGTGATAGTGCCCTTCACAGCCCTAGCACACCTGTTACAGAATTTTATTCAGATGAGTAGAAAAAAAAACAAGTATGGCCTGAAAATTATCAATAACCTGGCCAGATTCCTGACATCTATCTAGTGTCCTTCAAGAATTAGGGTGACTGCTTATTAAGTCAGCACACTGGCGACATGAAAGCAATAATAACTTCATCCAGAACCACCATATTTGGGTTCCTTTCACAGCCATGTGGGAAGAGATGTTTCAGTACAGGGCCTGAGAGTGACAACTAAGCAATTTGTTGAGGATGGACCCTCACTGCGGAAAGGGCAGCACACTGTTGGATAAAGTTAGTCTAAGTGCACAGTCACATAAATATGCAGTTCCAGAGATAGAAGATAATGTGACCTTAGATAAAAGCGCTCTCTCATGTCTATGTATGTATATATATATGTGTGTATATATATCTATATATCTTTCCCTCAGTTCCATATATATATTATGTGGTATATAACATTTTATATAGGTAATTCCTAGAGATCCTTGGGGCTACCAGAACCAAACCAAGCACTGCTGGGGTGAGTGGGGCATAAAGTGCCAAGGATTAAACCCAGGACCTTACATATTGAAAGCATATGCTCTACTCCACGCATTATTCCCAACCCCAGAGCTACACATTTTTTAATAAATAATGTAGGAGTACTGCTATTTGTTCAGCCATTGACTAAGCTGATTGAATTGGGCATGAACTTCACATTACTTGTTTTTTTTAATTGTAGCACCATGAGATAGAGTTACAAAGCTTTCATGTTTGAGCTTCAGCCATACAATGATGAAACACTCATCCCTCCACCAGTGCACATTTTCCACCACCAATGTCCCAAGTATCACCCCTCCCCCTCACATACATACACATCGCAGTCCTTACCCTACCTCTATGGCAGACAATTTCCCCCAATATTCTCTAATTTTGCTTGAAATTTCCCACCACCATTCAACCCTACCTGCCAGGGGTAAACGCTAGATAATCTATTTTCTATAGCTCATTTTGAATATCACAAGAGCTTGTGTGGCCACTATTGTAAATGTAAATTTCTAGATTGTAAATGGTTGGGTTCCAGAGACATCTTTGTATAGCACTAATCCATTTTAGGATTCAATTGGGAGTCTCTAGACCAGGGCTGCTGGTGCGCTAAGATGGCATCAGGAGGCTAATTGTGGCCATGACAGCCAGTCTTCTGGGCAGGCAGGGACCCAGGGAGGGACAGCCCAGGTCCTCTGCTGCCAAGCGGTTTGGAGAATTAGTCCTGGAACCCACATACCTGGGCCTTGCTTGTGAAAGCTCTTGGTCACCAGGATTCCATCTGAAGTAGGCGGGGAGACTGCACCTGCTCCATCACCCAGGTATTTTAAAAGGAATTGTTTGCCTCTAAGAGTGTTCTTCAGGGGTTGTGGTGCCACCAGTAGGTCAACCTGTACCTGCAGGGTGAGTGCATCATGATGGTGTCTTCAGGCTTCCTGGAACCCCCAAGTTACTGCTGTGCCTCTGGCCAGAACCCAGCAACTCGGGATCACTTTTCCAAAGAAATTAAATGGCCAGAAGTTAGGCATGTAGGAGCCACACTCACAAACCACCTATGGCTCAGCTATACAAGGTCACTCATTGTCCTTGCTTCAGAGATCCATAAATCTTGAAAGAGAACAAAAGCTGCAATTAATCTTGCAATTAATCTTGGACCCACACAAGGCTGAACAGATCAGAGTAAATTGGAGGGGGTTGGGTCATTCTGGTGCCTGCCCAAGCAGAGCCCCTGGCAGCTGCTTGCTCCCACAATCCAAAATTGCTGTCATGTTCCCAGCCAGACTCTACTGTCTCAGGATGGAAATTCCCAAGATATTAATCTGTTGAAAATTTGGATATGTGAATTTTGTGACTGAAATCTCCAGATTTTGTCAGAGTTGGGCTGAGCTACCTTCCCCCACTTCCCTATATTCCCGGAAGTACCACCATTGACTCCTATGGACCAACTCTGGTGCCACCATGTAAGCTCTTCTACCAGCCTTGCTTTAGAGATCCATAAATAAATCTCAAAAGTGATCAAAAGCTGCAGTTAATGACAGACCCGCTCAAGGTTAAATAGACCAGGGTAAATCAGAAGGCGGTGGGTCAACCTGGTGGCTGCCCAAGCAGAGCCCCTGGCAGCCATTTGCTTCCACCATCCAAAATTGTCGCCATGCCCCTGGCTGGACTTCACCAACTTGGGGCAGACCTCACTGGGATAATAATCTGCTGAAAATTTGGTTGCGCCAGTTTTGTGACTGAAATCGCCAGGCTTTCTCAGGGCTCATGATGGGCTATCTCCCTCCACCTCTCTGTACTTCTGGAAGCCTCGGCAATCATGTCCACACCCCAAACTGCCACCCAGCAAACAAACAAACAAACAAACAAAAAACTACTCCAGCCTTACCATTCCAATAAAAATACTGAACGCCCTGAACAAACACGATGACCTCTTAGTTACCTGGACTGCAAACCATAATGCACAAAAGGAGAGAAAGAAGAAAAGTACCTGTAATAGAGGCAGGCTGAGAGAGGTGGAGGGGGAGTGTTGGGGGATGGTGGGAGGG
>JAOXYA010126105.1:0-10374 GCA_028565675.1 Sorex palustris
TCTCTTTGATTCCACTGTTCTTCCTGCATTAACATATGCCTCAGAGACCTGGGCCCTACACAAACAGGATGAGAACGATATTCGGGTCTCCCAAAGAGGAACTGAAAGAGCTATGCTCAGAATATCATGTTTCACTCAAATGAGAGAAAGAATCCTATTCTTTTAAGAGTTTTGCATAAACTACTACATTTAACCCTCATCACAACAATGCAAACAGTAGTATTAATTCCTACGATTCCGTCTCATGAAGAGAGGAAAAGGTAACAAGTTTAATTTTTAATATGCAAGGTTTAAGGTGTTTCTAGAGCCATCCATCGAGCAGTTGTTTACAGGGATCTATATTGGTGTGGAAAGCAAGTAGGGTAGGAGGCTGGAGCGACAGCACAGTGGGGAGGGCATTTGCCTTGCACGCGGCGGACCAGGGTTTGATTCCCAGCATCCCGTATGGTCCCCTGAGCACCACCAGGAGTAACTCCTGGGTGCTGAGCCAGGAGTAACCCCTGTGCATTGCCGGGTGTGACCCAAAAAGCAAAAAAAAAAAAAGAAGAAGAAAGGAGGAAGTAGGGTGGGAAGAGACCCGGAAACCGTCAGCATGGGGTCAATACTCCTCAGGACTCCTCAGTACAGCTCAGGACTGTTGCTAAAGGACAGGCACAGTGGGAGGGAGTCAGTCAAAGGGAAGTGCCGTGTCTAAGGGGTAATAGGAGGCGGTTGAGCTGAGAAAGAAGAAAGGCAGGCTCAACGTGCTACAGCCTATGTCTGCATGCAGGACAAGTTCAGTCCCCAGCACCACATGGCACCACGTGGCTCCCTGAACACTGCCAGGAGCATGCACTCCAGTCCTTTGAGCTACCTTCTCCACAACAAACTACAAATTTGCCTAAAAATTTTCTATTGGGCTACACTAGCACGCGACAGGGACAAATGGAGACATTACTGGCACCCGCTTGAGCCGCTCAATGAGTAACGGGATATCAAGTGATCAAGTAATGTGTACCAGTCACTTGTATATGCAGTTTTAATATATTAATCTAGTCTAGCCACTAGAACCATGAGATACTATCTCCATTGTTAAAAAAGTGGGTAAACTGAAGCACAAAGTTCAGCCGCTTGGTCAAAGTTACAAAGTAAGGGAATAGTATGACCAAGTTTCAAACCAGAATTCAAACTCTGATTAATCAGAGATTCCCAAACTTATCTGATCTACTATCCCCTTCTTTAAAAAACTGCTCAGCAGCCCCCTGGTAACCTACCCTTCTTTATGAGAACAAAGAGGAAGCACCCCCTGCAACAACTGGAAATCCCCACTAGACTGTTTTTTTGCTTTTCTGGGTGGGGTTTTTGTTGTTGTTGTTGTTGTTGTTGTTTGCTTTCTGGGTCACACCCAGCGATGCACAGAGGTTACTCCTGGCTCTGCACTCAGAAATTACCCCTGGCGGTGTCCACGGGACCATATGGCATGCTGGGAATCAAACCCAGGTCAGCTGCGTGCAAGGCAAATGCCCTACCCGCTGTGCTATCGCTCCAGCCCCATTCTACTAGATTGTTCTTACAGTAAGACCTCTCTCAGTAAATACTAATATTATTTAATAATCATACTACTGTAAAGTCATGCAAATATGTTATAGATTTTAGAAGAAAACAGATGGTGATTAATACAAGGTAAAAAATCAAAATTTCAGTGAAGGAAAAAAAGCCATGGAATTTCACAGGATGCCAAGGGCTCAAGCTCAGTTTCCCATGCCCTTCAGTTTCTAGATTCCCACACAATCAGCCCTCAACCACTTTAGTGACTTGATTACTGTGATATATGTCCTCAAGGAGGGTGGAGCTCAACCCTGCAGCCCTCAGATCCCCCAAGTCCTGAGAGTGCCAGGAGATGACATTCTAGGCTGCTCCCTGTCACATGGCCAGACTGTGCCCTGTTCTATTATAAAGCAGGTAACAGATGCTAAAAGCTTCAGCAACTGTGCACGCAGAGCAAACTCATACCCTCACCACCTCAGACTCAGATGTGGTCCTTTTTTTTTTCCCTAATTAGGAGGATGTCTTGTCAACAGTCAAAGAAAATTTATTAGGAAATTTTCAGGCAAAAAAATCGTTGTCTGTTGTTGAGAAGATCGCTCCAAGGACGACAGCACATGCTTTGCCGTGAAGATCCTGAGGCTGATCCCCGGGACCAGTGGTAATGATGGCCACCAGCACCACTGCATCTGCAGAGCCAGAGCACAAATCATGGGGTCACCACTGCTGGCCAACATCACTGTGAGTGGCACTGGGTCTTCCAAGCACTGCGTGGGAGGGTCACCCTACCCAAACAAATCACATTGTTTATACTCAAGGGACTAGGTCCCTTCTTTATTCCCTTTTTAAATGCTATCTAATGCAATTAGTCTATCTGGCCCAATTTTCCCAAGAAGAAATAGTGATTAAGAGCAACAAGGATGGAAAGAAGGAAATAGTTTAGATTTCCCAAAAGATTACATTACAGAAATAAACTTATTTTTTTATTCCAAGAGCATTTCTTTTTTTTTTTTTCTTTTTGGGTCACACCCGGCGATGCTCAGGAGTTACTCCTAACTCATGCACTCAGGAATTGCTCCTGGCGGTGCTCGGGGGACCATATGGGATGCTGGGAATAGAACCTGTGTCGGCCATGTTGGCTGCGTAAAAGGCAAAAGCCCTACCCACTGTGCTATCACTCCAGCCCCATAAAACGAGTAACTCTTATTCCATGAAGTCACACGATCCCACATAGCTAAACAATAGGTTCCCACTATTTGAACACCTTCAGTGTAAGGGGGCCAGGTGAGGGGCACTCCATTCCTATGGTGTGTGGCATCAATTAATGTCCTGTGAAGGCAGTTCTGCCTCATGGTAACTCCTTTGGGCTCTCAATGTTCAATCTTCACGTGTGGTCTCAGGGACCATATTTTTTTAATTAATAGTAAACCTCACTTATTCTATGTTGTTTCATTTTAGAGCCATACCCAGTGGTGCTCAGGACTTGCTGTTGGCTCTACACTCAGGGATCCCTCCTGGCAAGCATGGGAGACCTTCTGGGGTGCGGGGGATAGAACCCCAGGTTGGTCACATTCAAGGCAATTGCCCTACCCTATCACTCCGGACCCCCCAGAAAGGCCCACTTCTGATACAGAATGATAATTTTGGATAATTTTGGATAAATTATTATGACTCTTGCATGTGAGCTACAGGTCCCAACTTCAACCAGAGTGCTTTTCCCTCAACATGATCTTTAATACCAGATATGCTGAGCCCACATATATGTTCTGCTCTTGCAGAGATCTATACTTTCAAGTTACATTTTCATCACAAGATTATAAAAAGAGGCATGGTTAGTGGCTTTCCTTAGTGCAAAGAATGAGTTAACACGTTCCAATTTAAAGATAGAATTTCGTTGTGCTGTAGCTTAGCTTAGTTGGTTATAAAATACTTTTAAAAGTGAGGGTCTACGTGGAGGCCAGAGTTCTTTACTTTATGTAAGGCTAATAATGTTCCTTGTGTCATCTCCAGACATCTCCTTTACACAAAAGCCCATTTGGGTTAGTCCTCTAACTAGGGGTGCCCCAAAATCTTTCACGTTAACTTTTCACAATAGCCCTAAACTGAAAACAACTCAAATAGTCACCAACTTTTGCAAGAATAAACAAAATGCAACATGCAGAATCTCTTAAAATTCAGGTGTTTCCAAAACAGAGAAGTTTGTGTATCACCAAGACTACAATAATGATCCATTTGACTTTAATGCTCATCCTAAATAAAAGAACACCTCTTGTTTTAGAGTGTCCTTATTTGGAGAAGACTGTGGTAAGCATAGTTTTCAAAAATGTCAAAACCAGGTCTGAGTTGCCTAATGCTCACAAATGCTCAAATCAGGGCCCTAAGAAATAGGTGGATGATCAATTGTGGTATACTCACACAATAGAATACTATGTCCTCCTTGGCACTTGATAATTTGGGCCTCGTGGTGGTGATGAGGTTGTCCTGTGCATTTTAGGAAGGCTAGTAGCAACTTTTCCACCACTTCCCAGTTGTGACAAGTCATCTCTGGAGACCTCTGCCAGATCTCCCCGAGGGCTGATCCTGGTTGAGAATCACTGCCAGGCAGCAATGAGAATGTATACATTCCCACCGCAGACAAACTATCTGGGTAATGCAATGACTCCCACAAATACAGTTTGAGGCGAAAGAAGCCAGATAACAAAGATGACGTATGACTCCATTTAAGTGAATTTCAAAACCAGACGAATTGAATCAGAGAGTTAACCTAGGAGCGTTAGTCACTAGTAGGAGCTTTTTTTCCCTTTTTATGTAGGAGTACTGCTATTTATTCAGCCATAGTAGGAGCTTTTGGAATTCAAGTAGTATTATTGCTCTTAACAGAGGAGCTGGGCATATGGGTGTTGACTTAAAGACAGTTCACTGGGCAGGGCACTTAAGATGTATATGTTTTTCTGTATGTATATTATACTTAAATGTTAAATTATGGGGTACTGCCTTACGAGGGACTCGGCACCTCTCTAACAGGACATTAATTCATCCCTCCACAGACCTACTATGACTCCGGCCCACCGCAAACTCCAAGACAAAAATCCAGTGTGTTCCCCTGATGAATGACAGCTTGTTCTTAAGGCACTTTGCTATCCAGGTGCCAAAGCCAAGAAAACCACTGCTTCCCCATCCCACGCCCAGAGACCATTTTCAATTCATACTTGCAAAGCACAGACCATTGATTTCAGTATAAACTAAGCTCAAGGAGCCCAAGGAAAGGAAAGCTCACCTTAGTCCCAAATAGGAGGTCTAATTCACAAATCTGAGAATATATAATAATATATATTATTAGACTCTATATTTACATACTTACTTTTACTCATAAAGCTAAGCAAAGCTGAAAAATTTTTATAAACTTTGTGATCACATTGTAAAATTTTTACATTTTGGTGGCAATTTAAAGTATTTGTATTTTCATTTAGACCTGGAACCCACTTTCCATCTACAGTGATTCAGAATGCATCCACATGTGTGCACATAAAATAAATGTTAAATGGTTAATGTTCCTCTTTAAAGAGATAATGGATAGCCCTCCATTATAGTTATAGAAGATATATTAAAAATCTAAATCATATTGCCTATATGTGTCTATGGTACAGAAGAGGCACATACAGCTTTCTCGGGGGAGGTAATTCTATTCTTACCTGTTCTGCACACTGTTTTTACATAACATTGGTGAAAGGGCTGACATAGAACTCCCTTCTCTTATCTACTCTGGCTGTCAAATATCCAAGATATTTTTATTCCAAGGTATTCTAACCAAGAGATGAACTTTGCTTTTTAGTCCTGATAGTTGTATAGTAGAATTATAGGAAAAGAAAAGCCAAACATAAAATTCTTTAATGCTTGATATATATAAGTCCATAGTTTTCAAAAATATTTATTAAAAAAATTTCACTTCAAAGTAAGACATGGAGGTTAGCTGAAAGGTATCACAGGGGGTTAAGCACTTGTCCTGCATGCGGCTGACCTGGGCTGGATCCCAGGCATCACAGGAGCAATCCCAGAGTGCAGAGTGAGGAGTAAGCCCTGCCTTTTGGTGTAACCCAAAACCTAACCAAAAGAAAAAGAAAAGGAAGGATAAAAGCAAAAGAAAGTGTCTGTACTAAAGAATTCAACTGCAAATCAGAAAACTTGCCATGAAGACTTGAGTTAACTTATATAATCTTAAATCTAATATCTGCACTGTCTGATTTTCTGTCATTTATGTGCATTAAGATCAGGCAATATCTGTGAATATAAATGCTATGTGAGAAACATAAAATTAATGTTTAAGCTAATAAAATGTTGACTAAAACCTAAAATGAGATAAAAATGGGATTAGACATTTATTAGCATGGGTAGGAAAGGCACAGTGATTAAACATTAACCTGATTTACAGATCAGTAGACAGCATTTCCCCAGGAATTTGGTGTATACTTTTACTAGAAAGACTGAGGTTATACTGGAATTCGCAAAAGAAAGGTAGGTTCATTTCTAGTGGTACCTTCCAATATGGGTCCATAATACTCATAATTCTAGTAAATATGAGAAGACAATCCTTTCCGATTTATTCCCATTGAAAATATCAGGTTCAACACAGAAATATGGAGACTTAAATTACCAAGCATAATAAATTACTTGCACCGAAGTGATAGTATAGGGATTACAGTTCTTGCCTTGCACATACCTGACCTGGGTTTGATCCCTAATATTTTATATGGTTCCCTGAGCATAGTCAGGAATGTTCCCTGAGCCCATGGCCTAGAGTAAGCTCTGAGCACTGTCAGGTGTGGCCCAACACCTCCTCCCCACCAAAACCACAAGTTACTTTGAAAAAATGGCTATTCTAATGATTTATTTGGGGCCAGGAACCACTTCCAGTTATTCTCAGTCAGTCAGGACAATGGTTTAATGGGAGCATCCAAGCATGGAACACTGCCAATAGGTCCTGTAGTGCTGGGGATTACCAAAACCACCCAGACAGTGCTGGCAAGGATGGTGGTGGGTGGGCGGATGGGAGGGTCCCAGGACTGCTCCCACTCATGCTTAGGGGGTCAAGAGGTGTTGGGAAGGGAACCTAGGTCCAGAGCATGCATCTTAACTCCTTTACTATTGTGACAAATTAAATAAGCAATAGGGCAAATTTCCAAGGATAAGGAGTCACAATAGCCAAGAACAGCTAAGAAAAAAACTGTCTCTGGGTTTTTCCAGAAAACTGTCTTTTCATTATGTAATGGTAAAACAGGACTAGGATGGCAAACATTTAAACTTTCCAGCTGGAATATTTAATTTTAGATATTCTCAAGGAATGCAGTAATCACAGAAGTGCGCCTAAGTCTGCATTAGCTGGTAAAGTGATCTAACATTTCACAAAGTCTGAAAAGGATAAACTGCCTTCTGAAGCAGAGAAAATCCATCTGCCACTAAGGAGATGGTAGCCTTCCTGTGACAATGCTTTACATGTGCATGATGAAGGATGCAATCTAGGCCAGTGGTCTTCAACTATCCTAGCACTGACTCATGCTGGTCCACAGGTATAAAATGGCTGAAGTACAGGGATCTAGGCCGTAGTGCTCAGATCAGACCAAAAAAGGAACCTCCTAGTGTGCTTTTAAAAAATTTAACATAGACCAACAAGGAAGGTTCTCAGGACTAGAGTTGAAGCATCCATATTAAGCAGAGTTTTAAAATATCAGTGTTTTCAAATAGCAGAGTTTTAAAACTTAAAATATTTATAAGGTCCAATGGTATTTTAATAAATGATTGAGAAGAACTAAGGGAAGAAAAATCTCAAAACATTAAGGAAAGAATTCATCACACCTAAATAATAATTAGAATATTTACTGTCACTGTCCTCCCGTTGTTCATCAATTTGCTCGAGCGGGCCCAGTAACATCTCCATTGTGAGACTTGTTGCTACTGTGTTTGGTATATTGAATACGTCACGGGGAGCTTGCCAGGCTTTGCCATGCGGGCGAAATACCCTCGGTAGCTTGTCAGGTTCTACAAGAGGGGCGGACGAATTGAACCGGGGTCGCCTGTGTTGGCTGCGTGCAAGGCACTGCTGTGCTATAGGAAAGAAAAAATCCCAGGCAGGAGTACAGTAAATCCTACTAGGAACTGACAACAAATAAAAGAGACTGAGAATAAAATTCTCATTAGATCTTGCCTTTATGAACAACAAATATGCTTGATTAAAATAAATAACAGTAAAACCATCCATACCATTACCGTCCAGTGACATTTGTACTTTTAAAAATTAATTTCCAAACTTATGACACACACACATATAAACACGTGCATGTGTGCACACACACAAAATATATATCTGGTTCTAAAAATTTTTAATTTTTCACGAGAGTTGATCTAGTGATCTTGGCAAAAGCCAGGAGAAATGACTTTATAAAGACATATACAGCTCTTGTATATATACCCCATATATGTCTTTAAAAAAACATTGTAAGTGATAGCGGCCAGAATCAATGCTCAGACTATGGGCGTTAGGATGATTCTGAGAAATGGACCATTTGAATGGGGTCTTGGATAATAAAAACACAATAAAAACCCTCCCTTATGTGACCTGATATATTGAATTTTAGCCAAACAGGAGAAAATTTAAAAAAATTTTTTAAATTGAATCACCATGGTTCACCATGGGCTGGAGCAATAGCACAGCGGTAGGGCCTTGCATGCGGCCAACCCAACCAACCCGGGTTCAATTCCTCTGCCCCTCTCGGAGAGCCCGGCAAGCTACCGAGAGTATCTTGCTGGCACAACAAAGCCTGGAAAGCTACCCATGATGTATTCCATATGCCAAGCACAGTAACAACAAGTGTCACAATGGAGACATTACTGGGCCTGCTCCAGAAAATCGATGAACAACGGGAGGACAGTGACAGTGATTGAATCACCATGAGAATTGTTACAAAGCTTTCAGGTTTAAGTCTTGGTCATACAATGATCAAACACCCATCCCTTCACCATTGCACATTTTACACCACTAAGAACCCCAGTATAACCCCCTCCAGGAGATAAAATATTAAACTATGAAGGTTGGAGAGATAGTACAGCATAGGACTCTTGCCCTGCACATGGCTGACCCTCAACTCTTCCAGGAGTTATCCATGAGTGCATATTCTTAAACCAGAGATACAGTTGTATCATATGTGTATATTTCCCCAAAGTCAAGAAAGCTTATGGTAGCTTATGGATTCTTTCTCAGAAATCTTTTTTTTTTTTCATAATTTTATTTCTTTGTTTTTCTTCTTATATTTATTTATTGAATCACTGTGGGAAAAGTTACAAAGGTTTCAGGTTTAAGTCTTGGTCATACAATGATCAAACACCTTTCCCTTCACCAGTACTTATTTTTCACCACTAAGAGCCCCAATATACCCCCCTCCCAACGCCTGTGAGGCAGATGATTTCTACTTAACTCTTCTCTCTACATTGATTACATTCATTATTTCGACAAAAGATGCACCATTATTGTTCAGAATCCCCCCCCCCCAACAATCAGATATGCTGAAAAAGCATTGTGAAATACTTTGTTTTCTCTAGCCGGTAATGAGAATCATATAATGTAGTGCGGCTGCGATAGCGACTGCATGATTTTAGATTTCTGCAAAGAGCCAATAATTATGAGATTGGTTTCTGTGCGTCTGGTGTAGTGGCCGGAGAGCCACTCATGGGGGGAAACTCATGACATCGGTGGGAGTGAAGGACGAGCTGCAACCATCCCCCTTCCCATGAAACTGCAGTTGCCCCGTCACCGCCTGAAGCTCTGAGCTTTCCTATAAGCTCTGAGGCTGTGACCTACTTGCTGCCGGGGGTGGGGGGGGAGGCGGAAGGGAGCAATACCTTTTCCCTCCCGGGGAGGCATGGTGTCATAGTTTCACGCATGGTCTGTTCACTTTTCTCCCACAAGCTGCTGGGTTCTGGATTAAGTCCTTTTGCCTCTGGAGCCATGGTCGTGCCGGAGAGCCACTTGTGGGGGGCAACTCGTGACCTTGGTAGGGCATGAAGGACGAGCCAGTACCACCCCCCTTCCCATGAGACTGCAGTTGCCCCATCACCTCTGGCTCATACCTGGCTTTCCTATAAGCTCTGAGGTGGCAGACACCTTGCTGCCTGGTGGAAAAAGGCAGAAGGGAGCAACACCCTTTCCCTCCCAGGGAGGCATGGTGCCATAGTTTAATGCATGGTCCATTTGCTTTCCTGCTGCAAGCTGCCGGGCTCTGGACTAAGTCCTTTTACCTCTGGAGCCATGGCTGTGCCAGAGAGCCGCTTGTGGGGGGCAACTCGTGATTTTGGTAGGGCATGAAGGACGAGCTGGTACCGTCCCCCTTCCCATGACACTGCAGTTGCCCAGTCACCGCTTGCTCATACCTGGCTTTCCAATAAGCTCTGAGGCGGCGGCCATCTTGTATCTGGTCCAGATGCATTTCTGCCAAAAGCTGCTGGGTTTCGAGATTTTTTTTCTGAGTCTCTGGGATCATGGCCATTAATCAGCTTGATCAGGAGCCAGAGAGGCCCTTCGTAGGTGGCGACTCGGGGTCTTGTTGGGATGGGGAGGAAAGGGCTTGCTCCACCCCCATCTGGTGAGGCCCCGCGTGTCTCATCAATGCAGGCCCAATCCTACTGTCCAGTGGCCTCTGGAGAATGACAGTCACCAGGCCACCTGGGGGAACAGGTCAAGGCACGAAACTTATTCCCACCTGGAGTGGCCCCGTGCCAGTAACCCACTGCAGGAACAGGACGCATTTCTGCCAAAAGCCTTTGGGTTCCGAGATTTGTTTCTGAGACTCTGGGATCATGGCC
>JAOXYA010126127.1:0-10373 GCA_028565675.1 Sorex palustris
ACAAAATTCTGAAAGCAGCAAGATCGAAGAAAGAAATCTCTTACAAAGGAGCATCCTTGAAATTCACAGCTGATTTTCTGATGAAACCCTCATGGCCTGAAAACAGTGGTGGGACATAGTGAAAAAACTCAATGAAATGGGCTTCGGGGGCGCCGGCCTCGCCGCCCTCCTCCCGCTCCGGGCTTCCTGCAGACTCCTGCACCCCCGGAGGAGCCGCCGGGCCCTCCCGCAGCCCCGAGTCCCTTGCTGTGCAGGCCGTGGGCGTCGCGGCGCCTGAGCACCGGGCGGGATGGGGACCCCCGGCCCCTTCCTGCGCAGGGCCCGGTTCTTGGCCCTGCAGCAGCGGCGGGGTGGTCCTTCCCTGGGGGCCAGGGCTCCCCCTTTCCCCGGGCTGCGGTATCGGTTCCTCCGGGGAGCTGCCCGCGTGCCTCGGAGGGTCCAGGATGTAGCCTTCCTCCTGGGCCTGTGAGGTTCGACCCTCCGAAGACAGACTCTCCTCCTGTCCCTGTGGAGTCGCCACCCTGGGCTCCGAGAGGGCCCCTGTCCTTGGGCTCTCACCCCGGGGGGCCTCCCCGGTCTGAACTCCAGACACCTCTTCCCTCTCGGGGGTCTCTTCTTCCGGTGCCCTAGCCTGCGCCTCCTCCCACTGGCGCAGAGGACCCTCAATGCTCAGCAGTTTCTCAAGCTCTGCCAGCTCCCGGCCTCGGTCCCCGTACAGCACCCAGCCTGGGCCTGAGGGTTCAGGCAGGCCGGAGGACCCCGGGGCTCCCTGGGTCACCACCCCAGCTTCACCCCTGTCTCCCCTCCGGGTCAGGTCCTGGAAAGAAACAGGGCGTTGTCCCTGGCTTGTGAATGGATCCCTTTTTTTTTTTTTTTTTGCTTTTTTTTGGGTCACCTGGCGATGCTCAGTGGTTACTCCTAGCTTTGCACTCAGGTATCACTCCTAGCAGTGCTCAGGGGACCATATGGGATGCTGGGAATTGAACCCAGGTCGACTGCATGCAAGGCAAACTCCCTACCCGCTGTGCTATCACTCTAGCCAGTGAGTGGATCCCTTTTGCAGGGTCCCCGGGCTCCCCACGGTGGCAGGAAGTGACCTGCCTCCCCCTAGCAGCCTCCCGCCAGGTGAGCACAGCCGCCCTTGTCCTAGAGACCCAGAGCACCTTCACCCTTTACCGTGAGCTTTGAGCCTCCTGGTTCCCCTGCGATGCCACGGCTGCCAGTCGTCAGCTCTGGAAAAGGGTCTGAGGGAGACAGACCCAAGTGGGTGTGTGTGTGTGGGGGGGGGGGCTCTGAGCATGCTCCCTTCACCCATCCCACTATAGCTCCCCAAACCAAGTCTAGGAGCCCACTTCCCCCCACACACACATATCAGGAGGGAAGGTGGCCTGGGGGGTGCCCTAGAGGCTTGACCTTGAAAGTGGCCAGAGGTCCTCATTCCAGTCCCCCCCCCAGGTCAGGCCTCTCTAAGGACACTTCACTTTATCCTGGGGTGCCCCTCCAGACCCAGAAAGGAGCCTACTGTGTGTCCTGGCTGTGATGTTGCTTAGGAAACTCCTATAGAGAGCCAGGGAGGCACAGAGGGCTGGAGCTTACGTATGTCTGGTTTACACAGAGCCCCAGATTGGATCCCTGCTGGGATCTCCCCAGAAAAGAAAAGAGAAAAGATCCTCCTTAGGGTCAAGTGACATCATAATAGCCCATCAGTAACAGTATGGTAAACCACAGCGCCTAAAAGGGGGAGAAAAGGAAAAGGAAATTGGGGGAGAGCCAGGGTTCAGCGGGCGGGGAGCTGGCCTTGCACACGGCCCACCTGGGTTCAGTCCCCGGCACCCCTACAAGGTCCCCTGAGTGCCCCAGGAGTGATCCCTGAGCACAAAGCTAGAAGTCAGCCCTGAGCACTGCCTGATGTGGCCCCCAAAAAGGAAAAAAAAAAAAGTACCTGTCATAGAGGCAGGCCAAGGAGCCGGAAGGAAAATTGGGATATTGGTGTAGAGAAGTGGAAGGGATGGGTGTTGGAACTTTATAAAACTGAAGCAATCACGAATAACTTTGTAATTCTGTAATTCATAATTCAATTAAAAACATTTTTTAAAGAGAGAAAACCCCCCATTGCTCTTTCTTTTTTGTTTGCTTGCTTCTGACAGTAAAAAAAAAAATCACATTGTAATTCAAGAAATGAAATTGTAGGCCAGAGCCTGGCCTAAAAGAAGTGCCCAAGTCTTCATAAAGGACAAAAAGCAATTAAAAAAATAATAAGGGGCTGGAGCAATAGCACAGCGGGTAGGGCATTTGCCTTGCACACGGCAGACCCGGGTTCAATTCCCAGCATCCCCTATGGTCCCCTGAGTACCGCCGGGGGTAATTCCTGAGCGCAGAGCCAGGAGTAACCCCTGTGCATCGCTGGGTGTGACCCAAAAAGAAAAACAAACAAACAACAACAACAAAAATAATAATAAGGAGCGGGTGTCACTGCAGCTTGGCCACTGTGCAGGAAGCAGACACTGCATGCACAGAACCAACCACGGTGCAGGCAGCAGGACTCAGGCTCGGAATCCGCACAAGATAAACCCTTCGTAGGCACCAGCCTCGCGGCCCTTTAGAACAGGAGCCCCAGGCCTGTTCTCGTGAGAGGAAGGCTGTGAGGAGTTTCTGAACAAAGGTGTCGAAAAGACGCTCCAGCCTTTAGATTTATGTACCATCACGTGTGACAGTGACCCCTGTCCCTTGTTCTTTGGGCCTGCCATTCCCCAATGCCCAAGAAACTTCGAGGGACTTCTCTGTTCCTCAGGAAAGTTTCTTGGACATGGCCTCTTCTCTCCCATGGAGCAGCTACAAGTTCTTGGCCCCTGAAGTCTATGACTGACTCCTTTAGCCTCAGGAAAGGGGGCCGGGGCTGGGGCCCGCATCCCTCTAGGCTGTACAGGCCCAGGGGCTGCCGTGAAGATGGCAATAAATAAGTGACATGGAGCTCACATTTCATCCCTGACCGGGGCAGCCAGGGACAGTCCCTCTGGGGACGCTCCTCCCCCAAACTCCAGTTTAGCTTCTGATGTGTCCTGAGACAGTTGGGTGCCAATGGAAAGGTGTCAAAGAATGATGGTGGCGGGGGCGGGGGGTGCTGGAGCGGTAGCACAGAGGTAGGGCATTTGCCTTCCATGCAGCCAACCGGGGTTCGATCCCCAGCATCCCATATGGTCCCCCAAGCACTGCCAGGAGTAATTCCTGAGCATCCCCAGGTCTGACCCAAAAGGCAAAATAATAATAATAATAATAATAATAAGGGAGGACTGGATATTGAAGCTGGACATTGGGTTGAGGCCTTCTCTGACTGCCACCCTGACCCAGGGCCTCTGCCTGGCCACTGTCAGCATACCAGATGTGGGCACTGCAGGTCGGCTTGCCCGTCTTGTGTCACTTCCAGCTTCCTCCTCATCTGTGCACTGGTGCCTGCAGGGATGCCACGGCTGCCTCAGAGGTATCCTGGGCTTCTGGGAGGGGCAAGCAGTCTCTGCTGGTCTCTCAACCCCCGCCCAGTTGAATCCCAGCAGCTGGAGACAGTGTGTGGGTGTTTTCCGGGGGCTTTAATAAGGCTACAAATAAATGCGGGACCCCAGAGGGGACTTGGGGAAAATTCTAGAAGAAGACAGGGAGCAGCGAGTCTGTAGAATCCCGGGAGGAAGACTCACCCCTTTGGAAACAAACAGCCAAGGCTCAGGGAGTCCACGGCTTGGGGCAAGGGGTGCAGCCCGGAACTCTGGAAGGGGTTGGTGGGGGGATCTTGTCCACTGTGTCCTGCTGCAGTATGGCGGGCAGCATCTCGGGTGGTCCCTGATACCTCCCCACTCCACACCCATACTCGTGAGTATGATTCTCTCCCACCTCGTGCCCAGAAGGAGCTGGGAAGTAGGTCCCAGCTTCCCCCTGGAGCCCTGCTGTCCAGGCCGGCCCTGAGGGCTGGACTTCCTGGGTGTTCCCCACCAACACTCCCATCCTCCTGGGTGGGGAAAGGCCTGTGGCTGGCGCTGCTCTGGGTCCCAGGCTCGAGACGCTCCCGGCCCGCCTGCCTTGCTTGCTGCAGTCTTGGCTCACGCCTCGGACTCTCCCGCCAGCTGGTTTAACCATGACAGCCCTCGTTGTGGGGTGGTGTGACAGCACCCCAGAAGGAGCTGGCTGAGGGCCAGGGCAGTGCTGCCCCTGTGACAGTGGACGAGCCCAGTGGACCCTGCAGCTGAGCACTGGCTCATGCTCCCACTGCAGACACGGGCTGGCAGCTGACCCCATTCCTCTGGGTCCCTGACCATCTGGGTCCCCCGGGTCCCCAATCATCTGGGTTCCCGACCATCTGGGGCCCCCTCCATCTGGTCCCTACCCCCCGGGGCCATTCCACCTGGATCCTGTCCATCTGCCTCCAAAGCCCACACTCCTTCCACTTCCCACCCCACCCCACCCCTCAGGCCTTTTCTTACCCCACTCAGCTGCTCGGAGCCCCCAGCTGTGCTCCCATGAGGCTTGTCCCACCAGCTCCGCACACCCCGGCCCCAGAGACCATAAGACTGGGCCCGAGGGGGCCAGAAGAGGCCCAGGCCAGCCCCGGTCAGCAGCTCCAAGTCCCACAGAAGCTGCAGAAAAATGGGGTACAAGGCGTGAAGGGCTGCCCTCCTCCCTCTCCCCCTGCCCGCCCCCCCCCCCCCGCCATCCCCTACCTGCTCCTGGGCCCGGCGGCTCTGCTCCATGTCCAACAGCATGACAGGCAGCTCCAGGCCCGGGGGACAGGCCCTCCTCTCTGGCACCTGGGGAATAAGGTGGGGTGGGGCTCCCGCCGCGTCCCCCACCCCCAACTTAGAGCCCCCTGTCCCTCACCTGCTGCAGAGCAGCCTGGAGCTGGCCCAGGCCGGCAGGGCACCCGAAGAGGTGCCGGTACAAAGCCAGGGCCTGCTGGGCACTGCACGGGAGCCCGAGACACCGGGGCATGGCCGCCTGCTGTCTCCCCACACGCCTCTGCCACAGGACAGCCCAGGCCGCTGGGCATGGAGGAACAAAGCCCCCAGCTCAATAATTCAGGGCTGACATCTGAGCCAGGCCGGGCTGAGTCACACCTCAGCCAGGACTCTGGCCCAGACTGGGTTTCATGTCATGGGCAGTGTGAGGAGAGTGACCCGCTGGAGGGGTGCTTACAGGCAGGCTTGTTTGCAACCCCAGAATAGTGTGCATATGCCCCTGTGCATATACCCACCGGTGGTATATCCCCATGTATATACATCATGCACATATACTCGTGTGCATGAAACACTATTTGTGGGGCTGGAGTAATAGTACAGTGGGTAGGGTGTTTGCCTTGCACGCGGGCAACCTGGGTTTGATTCCCAGCATCCTATATGGTCCCTCGAGCACCACTCAGGAGTAATTCCTGAGTGCATGAGCCAGGAGTAACCCCTCTGCACCACCGGGTGTAACCCAAAAAGAAAAAAAAAATACCATTTGCATATTTCTGTGTGCATATACCCCTGAACAAATACCACGTACATATAGTCGTGTGCATATGCCTGTGTGTACACCCTTGAATGAATACTGTGTATATAGACCAGTGTGCCTACGCTCATTGCACACACATGAGCACATACCAGACAACATACACCCCATGTGCACACACCCATAGCATTTAGTTGGAGATCATGCTACGAATCCATGCCCCAGATGGGCAGGGGGTACCAGCTTCTCACTCTGTGCCTCACACGTGTGCCAGCATAGTCCATGAAGCAGGTGTACCCTTCCCAGTCCCAGGGAATAAGTGGAGTGAATGAAGGTGGCACTGTCCCTTCATCTGGGAGCAGCTGGCGTGAGAAACAGGCTGGGGATACATGACCCCACAGAGACAACGAAGTAAGGCCTCACCTCACTCTCCAGCCCAAATCATCAGTGAAGATCCCTAAAGCACCAGCCTCACACCAGAGAAGAGCAAAGACCCACAAGAGTTTGGGGGGCTGGGGAGATGGCTCAGAATTGATGTTCTGGCTTTGCATACAGGACCCCGTTCTATCCCCCATACATGGTCTTCACATGAGCACAACTGGGAGGGACCTCTGAGTATCAACCATTGGGTTTGGCCAACAAACAAACAAACAAACAAAAATCCCAAACAAGGAGCTGGAGCAATAGCACAGTGGGTAGGGCGTTTGCCTTGCATGTGGCCAACCGGATTCGATTCCCAGCATCCCATATGGTCCCCCGAGCATGGCCAGGAGTAATTTCTGAGTGCAGAGCCACAAGTAACCCCTGTGCATTGCCGAGTGTGACCCAAAAAGCAAAAAAAAAAAAAAAAAAAAAACCCAAAACCCAAAAAACAAAAAACCCAAACAAAAAGATCTTGGAACCAGAGAGATAGTTACAGGGTTGAAAGCACCTGCCTTGCACGCAGCTGAGCCTGATTAGATCCCCGGCACTACATGGCTCCCCAGCACCACCAGGCAACTCAGGCATCTCCAGCACCTCAGCACCGAGCATCATTTCATCCTCGGGTCTTTGCATTAAACCTCCAGCCCAACTGGCCAAGAGTCACTGGGAGGGGCCCTGGGCCTTGAGAGCCCCCCCAAACAAACAAAGACACATACAAACAAGGAAGAGTTGCCTTTAGGGAGAAACTTTCCAAAGAAATAGGTTTTGGGCCAGTGACCAGTGTGTCCACTCTTTAGGCAGGAGGTGGCGAGCTCAGTGCCCAGCACTGCCCACAGGCTGCCTGGGACCCCAGCGGGCACCACAGCTGTGTGTGAGCTCCGAAGGCAAGGGTGTGGATCACAGCTACAAGAGCAGCAAAGGGGAAGTGAGACCCCGACTACAGGTAGCCAGGGGCTGAGCGGCAGCACAGCGGGCAGGGCGCTGGTCTTGCACATGGCCGACCTGGGTTCAACCCTGGCACCACATGTGGTTCCCCCAGTACAGAGCTAGAAGTGATCCTGGAGCACTGCTGGGTGCGGTCCAAACACTTCAGAAAAATCATTTCAGGTAGTTTTCTATTTCACAATCCATACTCTTATCCCACAGGGGTCTTTGAAAGCCGAGACCCCCGCCTTGCATGTCCATGTCTGGGAAGTGCAGCGAGCGAGTGTGGGGGCCACACCCAGGGTTCGAGGTGTCTGTGTATGCACGCACACCTGATCACGTTCCCTCAGGACCTCATGTGTCTCCTGCTCCCCAGCTCAGGCCCAGGGCACCCACCCCCCACAAGTTCCTAGAGTGAATGTTAGTCCTGCCCCGGGGCTTCTGGCTGGGACTGGACAGTGCCTTGTGGGGCAAACCTCAGGTGAAACACAGTGGGGCCTTGAGTTCTGCCCAATCCCAGGTAGCCCACAAACAGGCAGGAAAAGCAGACTTCAAGGGGCTTCCAATCCTCACCAGGTCTCATGAAGATTCACAGAAGGTCCACATGGGGGTGCCCAGGGGATTTGGAAGCCGGTTCCCAGGCAGCAAGGGTCAAGGTCACTGTCACTGTCACTGTCCTCTCGTTTTGCTCGAGTGGGCCCAGTAACGTCTCCATTGGAGACTTTGTTGTTACTGTGTTTGGCATATTGAATACATCATGGGTTAGCTTGCCAGGCTTTGCTGTGCTGGCAAGATACTCTCGGTAGCTTGCCGGGCTCTCCGAGAGGGGCGGAGGAATCGAACCCAGCTCAGCCTGGCTGGCTGCGCGCAAGGCAAATGCCCTACTGCTGTGCTATCGCTCCAGCCCTGTAGGTAGAGACAATACCGGGGTGCAGGGCTGAGCCCCCGTAGCTGCTCCATTCCTCACTCTGAAGACAACCCCGTGGTCCCAACAGCCTGGGGTTCACCCAGCTCCAGGAAGAAACTCACACACACACACAGGAAGCCTTTCGGGGGTGTTTACTGCTGCTAACAGAGGGGCAGGAGGGAGGGACACTCTGCAGCTCCGGCCAGGCTGGGCACTGCCCTGCAGTAGACACGACTGACCACATGAATCCCGACGGGGCTGGGTGGTTCAGGGTGCGGTTCCCTGGGCTTCGGGTTGGGTGCTGGGGTGTGGGTCCTCAGAGACAAGCACCGGGGGGCAGGCCTCAGGCGGGATGCAGCGGGCCTCATGCTCCACCAGGCCGGCTGGGCACTGGCAGCCGGGCACACAGGGCCTGACGCAGTGGGCTGCCAGCTCACCCAGGGGCACGTGCCGGTTGAAGCAGGTGCGGGGGCACGGCGGGCCGCATTCGTCGAACAGGAAGCCTCGGTCCAGGGGGCAGCCCATCGCTGCGGGGATGGGGATATCAGGGCACAGTCACCGCCACCCATCCACCCACCTGCACGCACCTCCCCCTCTCCCCATCCCCCCCCCGCGCCCTGTCCCCTCACCACAGAGTGTGGGGCCCCTCCAGGCCGGCGTCACCCCTGCCTGGCGACAGTGGCTGGCATAGGCCGCCAGGGCAGCACAGAGGCAGGCATCAGCTGAAGCCCCAGGGCCGCAGGCACAGAGGTCATACACGCAGGCAGCGAAGAAGGGCTCAGGGGGCACCACAGCATGGCAGCGGCTGAACGGCGCTGACTTGAGCACTGCACAGCGGGTGTTGGCCTCGCGCCGGGCCCGGTAACCCGCGGCCCGGCACGGATCCACCTCTCGGCCCTTGGAACAGGCTCGGCCAGGTCCTGGCCCCTCGGGGACCTACAGGGGGGTGGGGTGAGGGAGGAGCAAGGCTGAGGGGTCAGCGTCCAGGAGAGGTGGGCTCTTCTCCCCGCTCCCTGAAGCACTTCCCACCGGCCTCTTGGAAAACCTCCCACTAAGAACTGCAAAGGGAGCACCAGCTGTTTTCTTTCTGCTCCCAGTTTACAGACAGACAAACCAAGGCCCAGTGTAGGCGGGAAAAATAGCCCTTTTTTTGGAGGTGGGGGAGGGAGAGGATTTCTACACCCAGCGGTGCTCAGGGCTTACTCCTGGCTCTGCGCTCAGGAAGGACTTCTGGCAGCGCTCCAGGGACCATGCGGGATGCCAGGGGTCGAACCCAGGTTGGCCACATGCAAGGCAAACATCCTCCCTGCTGTACTATCGCTCCAGCCGCCTAGGCAGATAGCCTTGGTGCTTGCCTCCCCCAACACAGAGACCCTCAGAGCCCACCCCCCTTCCGTAGCAGAGGGAGCTTCCCTCAACAGACCTGCCCACAGACCAGCTGGGTCCTCTCACCTGCCAACTGTTCCCAAACGCAGCCGCGGTGCGGAGCGTCTGTCCGCGAGGGTTCTGCAGGTCATCCTGGGCGAAGCCATTGAAGTTCCCGCAGAGCCCACAGACCTGGCCCCGGTAGGAGCCGGGAACTCTCACCTCCACCTGGGATTGCCCGTCCCACAGCACCTGTGAAGAAATGCTGGGGTTCTAGGGGGTGGGGAAAGTAGGGACCCCGCAGTCCACCCTGGCCCTGGGGTCAGCGCGCCCCCTGCTGGTGCAGAGGAGAATGGCAGGCGGCGGCTGCCCAGAGCCAGTTCCCGCAGGGTCCCGCCGTGCCCTGGGCGCCCGAGAAAACCTCAACAGCCAGGATGCCCTGGACATCCCCGAAGTGGGCTCTCAGCTGGAATAGAAACCCACACCAAGAAGGCACTTTCTGGACGCCAGCTGGGACTCCCAAGGACAAATCACAAATGACCCAGATGAAAAGACACAAACCTTCATCTGTGGACGGGACAGGGGCTTCACTGGACTACGGAGTGAATGACGAACAAGGGAACTGGACCGAACCTCTAATCCTCCAGCCCTGCTTCCTCTCCCCCCCCACCCCACGAACCCTTCACCACCCTCCAGGTGAGGCAGCTGAGATGTGGAGCGAGTGGGTGGCAGCTGAAGGAGGCGGGTGGTAGGAAACAGACCCCTTGAGAGGGCAGGGGGTGGGGCAGGGAGGAGCCAACACCTATGGGGAAGGAAGCCTTCAGCCGGGAGGCAGAGGTGGTGCTGAAAGGCCGCAAAATGTTCACATGAAACCGTTTCAGCGAAGGTGCTGTAAGCCACAGGGCAAAAGCGGGTTTATAAAGAGCCTCCTGGGGCTGGAACAGTAGCACAGCGGGTAGGGCATTTGCCTTGCACGCGGCCAACCCGGGTTCGATTCCCAGCATCCCTTATGGTCCCCTGAGCACTGCCAGGAGTAATTCCTGAGCATCGCTGGGTGTGACCCAAATAGCAACAAACAAATACATAAATAAAAACAAATAAAAGCGCCTCCCGTAGAAGCAGCAGGTGGGAACAGGTGGGAAGGAGGCAAATGGGGTGGGGGTGGGATTGGTGGAGGGAAGTGGACACCTGAAACCCCATCACATGAGTTTGTGGTTTCACAGTGACTGAAAAATAAATTCATAAAAATATATGATAAAAAAGCCACAACAGTTCAGGGGCC
>JAOXYA010126136.1:0-10373 GCA_028565675.1 Sorex palustris
AGAAGGCCTTTGATTCTGTTGAGACTGAAGTGGTCATCGAAGCCCTAGCCAAACAGGGCATTCAAACTCAATACATCTTTGTGCTGTATTACTAATTCACTACCAGGATCTCACCATTCTACAAGGAAGTGAACATCCATGTCAAGAGAGGGGTTCAGCAGGGTGATACCATTTCACTAAAACTCTTCTGTGCCACCCTCGAGAATGTCATACGATAACTGGAATGAGAAGGAATGGGAGTGATGATAGATGGTAGGCAACTACACCCCTCTGCTTTGCTGATGACATCGTTCTAATAACACTGAACATTAGTCAAGCTGCACAAATGCTGACCAACTTTGACTGTGAGTGTGGAAAGTTTGGACTACAGCTGAATCTCACAAAGACATTGTCTATGAGAAACAGTCTGGTTCCTGATGTTCCATTTGCTCTCAATGGAATGAACATCTCTAAATGCAAGTTATGGTTGGTAGGTCGAGAAGTCAACATAACGAATGACCTGGTACTTGAGTTGCGCAGGAGGAAGAGAGCATCTTGGAATGCCTTCAAGAGTGTAGAAGAAATAGCAAAGAGGAAAAGAACCTCTGGCTCTGGGCACATCTCTTCGATTCCACTGTTGTTACTGAATTAACATACACCTCAGAGACCTGGGCCCTACGAAAACAGGATGAGAACACTATTTGGGTCTCCCAAAGAGGAAATGAAAGAGCAATGCTTGGAGTATAGTATCACGCTTCACTCAAGTGAGAGAAAGAATCAGAGTTCCTACCTCTGTCAACAATCAAGAATCAGGGATGTGGTCTTGTTTGCCAAGGCATTGAAAATCAGATGGGCTGGACACGTAATGAGATTTGGAGATGACTGCTGGACTAGAGCCATTACCGACTGGATTCCACAGGACGTCAAAAGACCGTGTGGCCGCCCACCTACCAAATGGTCAGACTTCTTCATCAAGATCCTGAACGATTGGTTTGAGGCTCTTCATGTTCCTAGAATGAACAGACGCCATTGGGCTACACTAGCATGCGACAGAGACAAATGAAGATGTTACTGGGTCCACTCGAGCAAATCAATGATTAACAGGAAGTCAAGTGATCAAGTGATCAAAGTTGTTCACAATAATTATTTACATTCAATATTTTAACACCAATCCCACCACCATTACACCTTCCTACCATTATTTTGAATTGAATTTTCCTACCACCACCCAAACCTGCTCCATAGGCAGGTGCTAAATGATTTATTTTGTATTATTTGTTATGAATAGTATGAGATGTCGTGGCTGTGTGCTCTGGAATTCTAGGATTTTTAACTATTTGGGGTCTGGAGGCATCTCTGATGTGCTGCTCTCTTCCGAAATTCATTTGTGAGTCTCTGAATCATGGCCATTAATGTGCTTAAATAGCCTGATTTTGATCTCTTTTGAGATTTATTTATGGGTCTCTGATTCATGGCCAGTAAATGAGCTTGTATAGCTGAGCCAGAGGTGGTTGGTGGGCCTGGCTCCCACATACATAACTTTGGGCCATTTAATTTCTTGGTAAACTTGGTCCCAAGTTTTTGGGGTCAAGGCACAGTGGCAATTTGGGGGTATCAGGAAGTCTGAAAGCATCATCAGGCTGCTGATGCACTCACCCCACAGGTACAGGTTGACCTGCTGGGTGGCACCATACCCCCTTCACTTGCATATTTTTAATGCTGTGCTTCTATAGTTTAGCAACGTGGATTTTCAGGTGTGCCTGCATATTTGAGCTGTGTTGTTTTTAGTAACATGATCATGAATCATCTCCTCAGTCACTTATTATAGGAGATGGACAGGGATGCCAACATTGATTTCAGGGAACTAATAGAAAAGCTGTTATCAGTAAACAGAAGAACAGCATATGACCTGAAAGAAAATTAATGAAGAAAAAGATAAGGGAAAATTTCTAGTATTCCAGGGAACCAAGTGAAAACTGAAACTCATTTCTGGCCTTTACGAACTGAGGTGTCTGGTTCTGGGGAAATACTGGGGAAATACTGAGCCCAGGGACAGCAGCCTATAACCAAAGCTCACTGGGTGAGTCCTGACCCCAACATAATACACTTTCCCATATGCTGCATGCCCAGAGAAACAGAGCATGAGGAACATCATCACCTTGTCCTCTGTTTTGCCAAAGTCATGCTACCTTCTCCTGGAACCAGAATCCAAAGAGAATGATTCTTCCAAGGATAAGTGGACATTTCCGGCATAGTGATCTGGGAAAAAGTTTCTGCCACCCAATATGTGTTTAGTCCTGATCCTGACAGAGAGTAAGCACTCCTGCACTTGGAGGAAGTCATAAAGAGGCCAGGGAGATGTTGAGATGTCTCTGGGCATCCAGAGTAAGATGAGGAAGGGATACATTGGACTACTTCATTTCCTTAAGACTCTGAGGAGGGGCTCGAGTGATAGCACAGAGGGTAGGGCATTTGCCTTGCACGAGGCCAACCTGGATTTGATTCCCAGCATCCCATAGGGTCCCCTGAGCTACCACCAGGAGTAATTCCTGAGTGCAGAGCCAGGAGCAACCCCTGTGCATCGCCAGGTGTGACCCAAAAGGAAAAAAAAAAAGGACTCTGAGGAGCTCATGTTTTTTTTTCTTTTGGGGTCACACCCAGCGATGCACAGGGGTTACTCCTGGCTTTGCACTCCTGGTGGTACTCAGGGGACCATATGGGAATTGAACCAGGTCAGCCAAGGGCAAGGCAAACAACCTACCCGCTGTACTATTGCTCCAGCCCCCATGGGAGCTCACTTCTTCAAGCCTCAGAACCCTCAACCTTTAAGTGGTAAAAACAGTATTTACGTCAGAGTAGTCATAGGGTAAAATGAAGCCATTTTGAGTCAGTAGCATGATCAATGACCTTATGATTGTGCTTATAATGTGCTAGTCCCCCTGCCCTTCCCTTACCAAATGTTCTCCTTTCACCTGGAAAAATAGTAGGGTAGATGATCCCCAAGGCTTGTCTCATTCTGAGCCTACAGAGGTGCTTGGAAGTATGCGAGAACTTCCCAGAATGAGAGAAAACACCTCAGCCTAGCCAAGGCCCAGCCTCCCTGCTGAACCATCATTTTCAGGACAGAAGAGACAGCACCAGAGCCAAACTGGAAGCCAGGCAAAAAGAGAGGTGGGAATCTGCCTCCTGTGCTGTCCCCAGACCCTGGAGCCCTGCATAATTGGTTCATGCCAGATGGGCTCCCAGAAGCCATGATCATGTTGCACTTAGTGGAGGCATCCTTCATTGTTCTGGGATAGGGCCTGGCACACACATGCTCTGAATGGGTCTGGAGCCTGAAAAAGCAGCAAGACATTGTTCTCAGCTCCAAACCAGAGACATTCAGCCTATCAGCCCGAGCCAATTCAAGAGTTAGGTCGAGTTCTCAGTGTGATTTATCATGAAGAAGAAGATGAAGCCAAACCAAAACCCAAGGAAGGTAAGGGGCTTGTCCCCTATGGTGAGGGCAATCGAGGGTTGTTCAACCAGATGGAGAGCATGGACCCTGGAGACCCATCAGAGGCAGGGTGGGGTCCAGTTAAAATGAGTCAGCAATGGGTTTCCCTGAAGGACAGAAATGGAACCAGTTGTGTCTCTAGACCCTGTGATTTAAGAAAGATTGTGGAGAGATCCCTGGATTGGAATCAGAAATTAAGTTCTGGGCACAACCCCTCACTAGTTTTGAATGCCCATTTAATTTGTGTATGTTCTTGGGCATGTGTGATGGAATCAGTAAAACTTCTCTCAGTATTGTTGTCATCTAAGGGCAGCACTTCTCACCCCCTCCCCAGGTGCCTCCATGATAGTCCTCAGGGCCAACAAGTACAAATCATGGTAAATAGAGGGGGCACAGGAAAGGAACAAGGTGGATAGGGAGCCACAGTGGGAAGAAGGTTGAGAAACTGATCTAGGTATAATCAAATTACTAAGCCACCGGGGCAGGAGAGACTGATTTTATCAACCAGCCCCTGCATGCTTATACACACCATGGACTTTGCTGAGAACGCAAGATTCATCACTCAGTTCATCCTCACAATCACCTGACAGCACTAGTATCACTCTCATCCCATTTGAATGTAATAAAATAGATTCAGAGAAGAGTTTGCCGCAGATGGCATACATATCTGTCTGAAAATGTGTTGGAAAGTATAGAGAATGATAGACTCAAACTGTTAGTACTTAATGTTTCAGGAGACGAATGGGAGGGTTAGGTGGGAAGAGATCAGAACTTTTCATTTTCATTGTGCAAATTGGTCTCTTTAAAAAAAAACAAACTAGCGTTATGTAGCACTGTAGCACTGTTGTCCAGTTGTTCATCGATTTGCTCAAGCAGGCACCAGTAACATCTCCATAGTGAGACTTGTTGTTACTGTTTTTGGTATATCAAATACGCCACAGGGAGCTTGCCAGGCTCTGCCGTGTGGGCAGGATACTCTCGGTAGCTTGCTGGGCTCTCTGAGAGGGGTGGAGGAATCAAACCCGGTTTTTCAAGGCAAACGCCCTACCTGCTGTGCTATCGCTCCAGCCCAGCATTATGTACAGATTCAAATTTTTTTTTTTTGGCTTTTTGAGTCACAATGGTGATGCTCAGGGGTTAGTCCTGGCTCTGCAATCAAGAATCATTCCTGGCTGGGGACCATATGGGATGCCAGGCCCTGAACTCCTTTCAGTCGTGTGCAAGGCAAATGCCTTGTCCACTGTACTATCACTCCGGCCCCTAGACTCAATTATTTAAGAAAGTGAGTATAAGGGCTGGAGAAATAGGCCAGGAGGCTGAGTGCATGCTTAAAATTAGAGGAGACCTGGATTTGACTGATGGTATCCCTTAAGGTCTCCTCAACCAGGCACAGAGTCAGAAAAGTAAGTTCTGAGCACTATTGGGTGTAGCAATAAATTGCAAGGAAAACAATTGGGTGTAGCAATAAATTGCAAGAAAAAGTAACTGAGTGAGGATGTCACAATTCTCTGTGGCTTTCAGACTCAAATTCAGAAGAATGTCAAGAACCTGGCCAGTTCCTAGGAACTAGGAGAAGCAGTGAGCAACCACTCACTCTCTCTCTAGACCCACCCTTTAGCTTTTGATCTTAGCCATCTTTTTTGAATTCTGACTTTTAATTTTTAATCGGATCAATGACCCCACTTCAAGGGAATCATTGCTACTCATTTACTTCTGGTTGATATAGTGTCACTGTCCCTGAGTCACGGTCTTCGTCACTGCCTTCTCTTGCTCCTTTATTTTTTTTTTAAATTTTTAATAAGGCATTGTGATTTACAAAGATACATTTTATCCAGGTTTTTGGGTCACTCCCGGCAATGCACAGGGGTTACTCCTGTCTCTGCACTCATGAATTACTCCTGGCGGTGCTTCGGGGAACATATGGGATGCTGGGAATCAAACCCAGGTCGGCCGCATGCAAGGAATACATCCTACCCACTGTACTATTGCTCTAGCTCTCTTGTTCCCTTATTTCACATGGAGTGTCTATGAAGGACTTTGTATTTTCTGGGTCCTGTTAAACTAACTCAAAAGAGAATGTTTTCTCATTATGTTATCTCTCTAATGTTTTTTGTTTGTTTGTTTTTTTTTTTTTTTTTTGGTCTCGGGCTGGAGAGATAGCACAGCGGGTAGGGTGTTTGCCTTGCACATGGCCGACACAGGTTCAATTCCTCCAACCCTCTCGGAGAGCCTGGCAAGCTACCGAGAGTTACCCGCCCACATGGCAGAGCCTGGCAATACAAAGATAGCATTGGACTTTTAGTGGAGTATTCAATATGCCAAAAACAGTAACAAGTCTCACAATGGAGACTTTACTGGTGCCCGCTCAAGCAAATTGATGAACAACAGGAGAACAGTGCTACAGTGCTCTTTGGTCTGGGCTCTGTACACAGGGATCACTCCTGGTGATCACTACCCTCTGTACTATCTCTCCTGCCCTCATCGTTCTAATGTTTTAAACTCATTTTTCCACAGGAAATATTAGTAAAAAGATATTTTCTCTTTCCAACTATTCATTTCTATTCACAATTTTAAGTCATATTTTAAATAATTTATTTATCATGGGAGTTGGTTGAGGTCACACCCAGCTGTGCTCAGGTCTTAACTCCTGGCTCTGTGTTTTGGGTCACTCCTGGTAGTGCTCAAAGGGTATGGGACTAAGGTCAGTCCCATACAAGGCAAGTGCCTAAACCCTTGAACTGTCTCCCAGCTCCTCCCAACCCCAGTCATATATCTCGCTCTAGAAAAGTACAGATTTCTGTCTTTCATCTCCAGCTTTTCTCACCCTAAAATGGACTGTGGATAAAAGGGCTCAACTGTCTGATGAAAGATAGCATTGGACTTTTAGTATACTAAAATACTTGTATACTAATTAATTGTAGTATACAGTGATGTCAATTTATAATAAAATTTATAAAATGCTATAATGCAATGTTAATTAAAATATTATAACAGAAAAGAAAAGCTATCTGCACTCATATGTTCAGTGCAGCATTTCTTACAACAGTCAACATAAGGAAAAATTCCAAGTGCAATTTAGAAAATATGATATAGGGCTGAAGTGATAGTAGAGCTTGTGGGGCGTTTGCCTTGCATGCGGCTGACCCAGGTTCAATTCCCAGCATCCCATATGGCCCCTGAGCACTGCCAGCAGTAATTCCTGAGTGCAAAGCCAGGAGTTACCTGTGCATCACCGGGTGTGACCCAAAGTGCAAAAAATAAATAAATAAATAAGAAAAAGAAAATATGATATAAACATGCAATTTAAAAAGTATTTAATCTAAAAGAAAGAAATCCTGCCATTTGTGAACACATAGATGGTCCTGGATGATATGTTAAGTAAAATGAGTCAGAGAAAGACAAATATCATGCGTGCTCTCACTTTTTTTTTCTTTTTTTGCTTTTTGGGTCACACCCGGCAATGCACAGGGATTATTCCTGGTTCATGCACTCAGGAATTACTTATGGGGGTGCTCGGGGGACCATATGGGATGCTGGGAATCAAACCCGGGTCGGCCAAGTGCATGGCAAACGCCCTACCCGCTGTGCTATCGCTCCAGCCCCTAAGACTAGCTCTTCTTACTATAGAAAGGGTCTCTCCTCTGTGCGCGCCAGCTCTGGTAGATCATGTTCCAATGAGCACAACACAGCAGCTCCAAAGATGACTAAGACAAAAGGAAGTGACTTGGATTCTCTGAGTCTTGCAGCTTCCTGGGTGAATGGAGAGACCATTCCTATGCAGGCAATGTCATGGTGAAATCACAGGCAGTGTCCAGACAGGCTGTGCCGAGTGAGTAGGTAGACCTGGAAAATGTGATCTCCCCACCCCCCACCCCCCCGGCCACAGCTGGGCCACTCCACTATTGGGCCTATACTATATTGGGCTCAAGTACAGCCTGATACCTGGCCTTGAAAAATGTTGACCCTGCATAGGAGGACTGAGGTTCTGGCTGCTTTGCACAGTGGGTTCATTATCCTCTGCACAGCCCTCCCTCAGAGTCAGGGCTCTGCTGTCCATCTGGATCTTACTGGTACACAGCACCTCTGACTAAAGCTCCCAACCTGAGCAGCTCCTGGTTTGTTCCAAAGCTGGATGCCCATCTTGGTGTAGCCTCCAATACTTATGCCTTTATCCCTCTGGATAGGGACTAGAACCCGACTCTGAATCCTGGGGCTGGGGTAACTGGGGAACAGATGTCACAGATAGATTGTAACTCACCAGCCTTATGTTCCTCCCCAGATTCTACCCAGCTACTGTGACAATCACCCCTCCTTGGACACTGGGACCACCCATTTTCCCAAATCATGAAAAACCAGGTATGTGTCAGCCAAGTGAACTGCCCCGCCATCTGGGCCTCCACCATCTCCCAGGCCATACCAGTCCTTGGCCAGCTGGAAAAGGTGAATCTACTGCCAAGGACCAGCTCGTCTCAGATGTTCTTTTCTGCTGACACCCATTAGCCAGAGGGCCAAACTGCCAGACATTCCCTACTAAAGCTTCTTTCTATGTATGACACTTCTGCTCTTGGGTCTGAGAAGGGTCCCTGAGGCTCATTGAATTCATTCCAAAGTCACTCCCCCGGGTTTGCTCCTGGTTATGCTCTTTGCTCCTATCTCCAATTACCCCTGGAAAATACTTATCACATCATAAGTATCTGCTTACTCATCGGTCACCCTCAAGAGGCTATAAACTTCATAGGGAAAAAAAAGAAGTTATTTTGCCTTTAATTACCCCTTAGCAGAATGTCTGACACGCTGTAGATACCAATTAAGAGTTGATGAATGAATGAAAAAATGTAGCAAAGTATTGATGCCTTAAAGCTTGCTAGCCTTTTAATTTCTTGATTTACTGTTCTCCCTGCAGGAAATTTTTTCTTCTAGAATATTATCAGGTGCAGAAAAGTATAGCGACCATAACCGGAAGAGGCATTTTGGTCACTACAGGGCAAATAACGTGGGTCCAGAGAATCATAAACAAAGGGGAGTGTGGCAGTTGCAAAGATGGTTCCCCAATTCACTCTGAAGAGACTCTTTGGTTTAGTCTTTCTGAATAGTATGTCTGAGCCTCACAGAACTGGAAACTTTGGCTATGGCAGACTGACAGTGCCCTGGAGATATGATTTAAGTCAACATGAGTAAACTAGTATATGTTGATTCCTTATGTCCACTCTTACCAGGAGCCATTCCTGCAAGCAAAAAGACCCTAGGGCATAACATAGGGTTCATACAGTTTGGCATATGTTGCTAGGTTATTATTCTGCTACTAATATAAACCAAGAAAAAATGAATCCAACTTAAATGCTTCCCCCCAATCTTCTAGCTACTATCAGACAAGATTTTGTAGATTTTGTTTAAATTGGCTTATTGGCCTCTAAACTCTTTAGAGAGGTAGAGTTAAGTGTATGAAGATAGAATATCGGCATTGCCGCCATACTACCCCCGAATCCAAGCTTCCACTTCACTGCACACATGGGCCAGGACTCCAGCCAACCTTTACTCAGAAGCACGCCTCTGACCCAGAACCACAGAAAGAATGATAACCAGTGAAAAGTCTTGGGGCTCTGCTTTTCACAGGAGAAGTCCCACCCAAGACATCCTCTCTATTTGCCTCCAAATCCTCTGAATGGCCTTGTTGCTCTTTCTTAAAGCCAGTATCTGATAAGAGAGACCCAGCATAAGTCAAATGTGGGCTCTTCCAAACCACATAATGCCAAAAGGGGAAATAAAGATTCTGATTGGTGAATCTTTTCAATTGTCCTCCATGTCTTAACAATACTGAGGTGTAACCTCATCTGGAATTACTTGTATCTGAACTTTTTAGGACGTGAAATTCTTTTCTTTCAGTTTATGAGATTTCTTCCCCAGCTCTCTTTTCCCCTCTCCTACCCTCATAAAATGCAAGTTTCCTGCCCTAAGTTCTTCACTTCAACCCTTATATACCAATCCTAAAGACACAGAGGCTCCCTGCCAGCTCCGCTTTCTCATCTGGCGAGGTCAGTCCGGACCAAAGAAGAGGAAGAAGATGCAGTTCCCTGCTGTACCTGCTGCCCTTGTCCAGCACTTTCCTTCCCATGCAAATCTCACAAGTGCCCTCTGCCTTAAAAGGAAGAATCATTAATTGTCAAACTAAACTCTCACTCCTATCTGTCTCGAGTCAAGCCTCTCTCTAGGACTAGCCATGGCATCAGGCTCCCCATTAGAGGCCTTGGCACTCCAGGGAAAAGGCTGGAACTGCAAGTCAGAGAGAGCATGAAAGACTTACCAGTCTCCACCAATGCAATTCCTGCCACTCCCAGGCTCAATCACTTTCTGGCACCTTCTCCTTTCCCTTTCCTCCTCCTGCAGCATGCTTCCATGGGCTATTTGTGTGGCTGCCTTCTCCATGCTTAGGTTTCCACGTGTACTTACCTCCCCAGAAAGAACTACAGAACACAGACCTGGCCTAGGACCACCTCATTTCCATCATACTCCTCCCATACCCTTCTTAGCTTGTCCCCTGACATTTCATTTCTATTTTAAGATATGTCTTCTGTCTCCATGTCAAACTCGCTGCAGCAATGAACACAGTGATTGGTCCAGAGCACGGTTAATGAGAATTTGTATCATTCTTTGGCTAAATGTGGACACTAAAATGGTTCTAAACATATGAAAAACTTGTAGATTTCTTTCCTTTATGTGATTCCTGGAAGTTTGCCTTCTCCTATGGTACCTGATACATCTAGGGACAGTCTGGCACTTTGAACGTTAGCAGACAAGTCACTGATTTTTACACCATACTGGAAGGGCTGGAGTGATAGCACAGCGGTAGGGCGTTTGCCTTGCACGCAGCCAACATGGCCAACCCGAGTTCGATTCCTCC
>JAOXYA010126143.1:0-21998 GCA_028565675.1 Sorex palustris
GGCGCTCCTCGCCCTCCTCGCCGGCCCCGGGCCGCCCGCCGAGCCGCCCGCCGAGCCGCGCCGGCTGCAGCTGCTCCTGCGCAGCGTCATCCCCAAGGCCACCGCGCGCTCCCCGCTGGCCGCCCCGCGCCGGGAGGTGGTCGCGCAGGGTACGAGGGGGAGGCCGAGGGCCCGCTCCGGGCACCTCGCGGGCTGCGCCGGCGGCGCAGGGCAGGGCGCGGGCGGGCCTCCCGACAGCCCCGGCGCGCTCCACTCGGTTCCCGTGGGCCCCTCGCCCAGCGCCCCCCCCCCCGTGGCTTCCCAGCGCGGTCCGTGTCTCCGCTTCACCCCGTGGGACACGCGGAACAGCGGCCACGGGCCGGCGGGGGCGGGGGGCGCTGTCAGTTTTCCAGCCTAGAGACAGGCCTCTCCCCCCCTCCCCCCCCCGGGCCAGGACGCAGAGTGGGGGGCTGGGGGTGGCACCGTGCCGAGCGCCCTGGGCTGTGCCCGCGCAGGAATGTGCTCCCGGGCTCAGCGTCTTGTCCTCTTGTCTCCCCCAGATGTCCTCGGAGGACGTGTGACCTTCTTGCCGCTGGAGGCCGGCGGGGACTCGGAGGTTGAGCCCTGCGGTGTGTACCAGCTGCGGCTCCTGCGCGAGGGGGAGCAGTGGTGAGTGCCCCCTTGGTCCTGGGCCCCGGAGTGAGCGGCGGAGGAGCCACTTTGGGCTTGTGGGTTTGACGAAGGCAGATTTCCGGGGGATGGGGCCAGAGGAGCCCAGCAGGGCAGCTGACTGGGGCTTGATCCCCACAACCCCAGGTGGTCCCCTGAGCCTCACCAGCAGTGATCCTTGATCAGGGACCCAGGAGCAAGCCCTGGGTACTGCTGGGTGTGGCCAAAAAACCAAAAGAGAGTTTTAGGGCCGGGGGGAAGGGCACGGTGATTTCTTTCTGTAGAGGAAACGGTGGGCTGGCGCAGTGGGCCCCTCTGCTGGCGTACTGGGGCAGGTGAGTGTCCCTCTCGGGCCGGGCTGGTGCTGTGGCCTGGCGGGGCCTCCGGTCTGTGCCCTGGAGCCTTTGTGTGTGCGGCCCAGATCCGGCCCTGCTCAGACCAGTGCAGCCCACTCGGGGCAGGGCTGTGAAGGCGAGAGGCAGAGAGGCATTGATCCAGTCCTGTCCCACCCACAGAGTGGGCAGGAGGGAGGGACAGTGGCCCCAGTCCTGGATTCCCTCAGTGCTGACACTGCTCCTGTGTCGTCTCTGCCCCTGTTTCCCCTCCCCGCCAGCGTCCAGGCGGGAACATGCGTTGTGCAGTGTGAGGCTCTGGGCCCGGCCCTGCACCCCCGAAGGATGGAGACCGGCTCTGCTCAACCCCCTCTCTCTCTTGTTTTCAAAGGTTCATATCTGTTTTAATTTTCTGTCCAGAAAAGTGGCCCTCGGATGGGGTCGTGTGTCCCAGCCTGGCCTGGCTCGGAGGGGAGCTGCTGGCCAAGCTGGCCCGGTGGAGTGCCGAGAGCAAAAGCAGCGGTGGCAGGGGCACCCTTTGCCTGCTCCCCCTTGTGCCCTACAGTCGAACCTACCGGCGGCTGAAGGACAAGTACAGGGACCTGGTCAAGGTGACTGCCAAGCCCCTCCCCCACGGGCCGGTCAGAGGGCAGGAGAGCAGATTGCAGCGCAGACGGGAACAGTGTCCTGGCACCACACCCACCCGTGCGGCGGGCATCAAGCCCCTGCAGCCTGACCCAGGCCCAGCAGCGGACGCTCCAGCCTTTGTCTGGGGCTGTCCTGCTGCCTGAGAGCCGAGCACTGGGCTCATTCTACGCGTCCCTCTAGCTAAGCTCACTGTGGGGAGAAAACCACGGACCTAGACTTCTCAGCTCCCCGCTGCGCCCCTCCCTCGGATCCTGCTCTTGGCCCTGGCCTGGCCCCGGTTGCCTGTTGGGGTGTATCACTGCACCCCAGATGTCTCAGCTGCAGTTTGATCTTCTGAAGCCTCCGTCATCCTGCCCCGTCGCAGGCCTGTCTCAGGACGGAGAATCTACCTGGGAGGTGCCCTGCCCCTCCAGCTCAGAGAGAGCCGGGCTGCCTCTCCACCGCCCCTTCTGGGAGCCCGCACTGTCCACCCCACGCTGGCCCTGGGCCCTCGGAGCCACCCCTGGCCATGCGGGCCTCGCCCTGCTGTCCTCTGGATCCAAGACTCGCCCGTGGCCAGTCACAGCCTCTGGTGCTGCCTACCTCCTTGCTTCTCCTGACCCCTTCCCTTGTCCTCCAGAGAGCGATGAGGGGGTGCCTGGGCCACGCAGTGACGCATGCGCCCTCTTTTGAACAGGCAGGTCCCCGTAGTCTCTGTTCCTTCATCACGCAAGCCTCTTTCTTTCATGGAACGTCCTAGGTGTGGCCAGAAGTCACCGACCCCGAGAAGTTTGTGTATGAGGATGTGGCCATTGCTACCTACCTCTTGGTATGCAGGGGCCACGGCGGCGGGGCAACTAGGGTAACTGGGGCATCAAATCAAGCAGGCTGTCGGGGATTGCTGGCGGCGGGAGAAGCAGAGACAGGCCATCTTCCTGCCTGTCCACCAGCACTACTCCCACTACCCAGCACCGCCCCCTTACTCCCCAGTGACCAGCACCCCCTGCACTGAGCAGTGCCACGGCCATAGTGACCAGCATTACCTAGTGACGAGCACTGCCCCACTGGTCAGCACCAACCCCCTACTGACCAGCCTAGTGCCCAGTGTTCCCTCCCGTGACCAGCGTCACCTCCTCTGCCAGCTGCCCACCTTGATTCGGGCAGCCCCTGCCATCTCAGCTGTGCAATGCAGTGGCGGGTGTGCTGGTCCCGGGGTCTGTTTAGAAGCTGCAGGTGCTCTGAGCAGATCCAAGGCTGCACATGGAGAGTTGCCTTGGAGGCTTGGACCCGGACCCAGGTGCTATGGGGGAGCAGAGCCTGAGGCCCTCGTGGTCGGTGGGGAGTGCCGGGAGTGACTTGCTTTCCCCTCTCGTAGGTTCTGTGGGAGGAAGAGCGCGCTGCACAGGGACTGGACGCCAAGCAGTCCTTCGTGGACCTAGGCTGCGGGAATGGGCTGCTGGTCCACATCCTGAACGCTGAGGGGGTGAGTCACCCAGGGCTGTGGGAACGGGCCTCTGCTGAGCACTGAGGGGTGAGCTACCCAGGGCTGCGGGAACAGGCCTCTGCCCTGAGCACTGAGGCGGTGAGCCGCCTGGGGCTGCTGGAATGGGCCCCTGCCGAGCACTGAGGGGGCGAGGCAGCCCAGCCGTTTCTGCACCTCTAGCGTGGCCTCCAGCCTTGTCCCAGGCAAACGCTGCATCAGTGTCGGGCCGGGCTATGGCAGGGCTTCACTGGTGACCTGGCATGCAGCTCATGAGGCGGGCAGGGATGGTGACCCAGCTCGACAGGGATGGCCCACACAGACGCGGCGGGAGGCTGCAGGGGAGCAGACGGCAGCGTGGCCCCATGTGGCTGGGCACATGGCTGGAGCACGCAGCTGTGAGGAGGTGGGGCTGAGGGCCGCTGGGGGCCTGTCAGGCAGGAGAGCCAGCAAGGGTAGGCGGCACAGGGCGTGGGCCATGCGGGCCCGGGGCTGGCAGGAACGCCAGGGTGGATGGGCCCTTGGGGCCCTTGGCCGACGCCTCCTGGGAGAACACCTGAGCACACCAGGCCTGAGGGGCTCTGAGGGGTGTGTGCAGCGGGCAGTGATGGAGGGATCCAGGCGGGTCACTGGCCTGGTGTGGGGCTCCCCCGACTTCGGGACACACGTGTCCGGGCCCTGATGGGAGGCAGAGGCCTTTGAACTCGCTGCAACTTACCCAGGTTTCTCGTCCCGCCCCCAGCACCCTGGCCATGGCATCGACGTGCGGAGAAGGAAGATCTGGGACCTGTATGGCCCGCACACACGCCTCGAGGTGCGGGAAGGGCTGGGTGGGAAGGAGCCCACCTGAGCCGCCAGCCCCATGCCCCTCCTGCACGGGCGGGGCGGCCCCCTCCGCACACGCATCTCACCTGCATCCACAGCTCTCTTCCAAACACTCCTGTCACGGTCTCGTCTGTGTCTCACATGTGGAACTCTGTCTCTGTGTCGCACGTGTGTGCACTCCTCACACGCATCCACTGCTGGCTCCTTTGTTCGTGTTCGCTCACAAGTCGCCTGCACGTTCACTTGTTCTCACGTTCACACCCGCTCTCAACACTCATGACCTGCGCCCTTTGGCCCTTGCACGCCACGCGCTTCCACACACTCGCGCACTCACCCCCGCAGCTCTGCCCCCGGGGTGGTCTCAGCTCATGCTTGCTCCGCAGGAGGCCGCCATCACGCCGGGTGACGAGATGCTCTTCCCGGATGTGGACTGGCTGATCGGGAACCACTCGGATGAGCTCACGCCATGGATCCCCGTCATCGCGGCCCGGTGGGTGAACAGCCGTTCACGGCGGCCGTGGGCTCTCAGGAGGGGTCAAAGGTGGGAGGTGGGGCCGTGGCCCGGGCGGGTGGCATGTCTCTGGCACGTCTCGGGGGTTGGCAGGAGCATTAGCTGGCTCTGTGGGAGAGGCCAGAGGTCTGAGGGGGCTCCTGGCAGTTCTGGGCCAGCTGGGCCAGTTTCATATGAGAACCCTGCAGTGCCCACAACGTTGGGGGCCTCCAGGCTGCACCTCGGGGTGCTTGGGGCCGTGTGGTGCCAGGGTTCTCCAGGGCTGCTGCAAGCAAGGCAGCTGCCCCCTCTCTTCTCGTACCTCTCCCTCTTCCCCCTTTCCCCCTCCTCACTCTCCCCCTGCCTTCGTCTTCCTGGCACCCTCGACCCCTGCGCACTCTTAAACCCCCCTGCCGCCCCCCCCCCCCAGGTCCTCCTTCCGCTGCCGCTTCTTTGTGCTCCCCTGCTGCTTCTTCGACTTCGTGGGCCGGTTCCGGCGGCGGCAGAGCCAGAGGACGCAGTACCGGGAGTACCTGGACTTTGTGAAGGAGGTGGGCACTGTCTGCGGCTTCCACGTGGAGGAGGACAGTCTGCGGATCCCGTCCACCAAACGGGTGCGTGCCGTGCGGGCCTCTCTGCTCTCAGCCCCCCGCTCTGAGGGGCCCCGAGGGCCAGCTGAGCCGGGAGTTGGGGACGCCTTCCCGACGCCATGAAGCCGCCCCGCTTCCGGGGACAGAGCGAGGTGTGTGCCCAGGGCCCTGCGCTGTTGGGGAGCCCGAGCACCCAGAGACCTAAACCATGCGGGACACAGGTGTCCACCCTGAGTGCTCTGCAGCCATGCTCTGCTCAGGGTTTGGGAACGACCGTCAGCCTCATACTAGGCCTGACAGCACAGAGGCATGGTGGGCCGAACGGCCACCATAGTCCAGAGAGGCCAAGTGGTCAGCTGCAGTGCAGGCGGCTGCCGCAGCCTCCACTTGCTGCTGGGCCCTGGAGAGCAGGTGGCCGGGCTCGGGCTAACCGACAGTTCCTTGGGGCCTGCACCTCCCTGGATGGTGTCTGGCCCCTCCAGGCCTGGCTTGCAGCTGGGCACTGAGTCCTGGAAATGGCTGTGTAGTTGCTGGACACCAGGTGGCCAGGTCTGGCGCTGGTGCTTGGTGCCCCAAATCCTCCTCACCCATGGACAAGTGCGACATCTCTCTGGGGTCCGTTTTCTGGTGCCTGAGGTTTGGGGCACCTTGAGGCTTAATCGAGCCTCACGGCTTTCCCCACAGCAGCCTTCGGCCGCCCTCAGCCCTGCTCCCTGCGTGAGGCTGTCAGCCGTCCTTAACCTTTCGACCCGCATGGCAGTCAGCTGCCCTTAGCCCTGCTCCCAGCCGGCGGTCAACCCTCAGTGCTGCCCCGTGGGCACCTGCCCTCGGGACAGTTTGGGGGAGCCATGCTGATGGGGTGGGAGGGCCAGCAGAGTCCGTGGGGGCAGCTTCCTGCTCTCCCACAGGTGTGTCTCATCGGGAGAGCCCGCACCTACCCGGCCTCTAGGGAGGCAACCATAGATGAGCAGAGGACCCACTACATCCGCAGCCGACAGGAACGCCCCCCAGACCCCGCTGCGCTGCCCTCGGACCCCGCCGACCCGCAGGGGCCCAGCCGCTGGCTGCCCGCCTTCTTGCCACGAGAACAGGTGGAGCCTGTGCGGAACGGCGCCGCCCTGCCCCGGGAGCTCACCGAGCGTGTGGTGCTGCAGGTGGCCCGGCTCCTGCTGGCCCGAGGGGACCCAGGAGCCGCCCTGAGCCGGACTCCGACCTGGAACCCCGGGGGTAAGCCCCAGACCCACACCCACTACCGGTGTCAGGACTGCGAGGGGCGATGTGTCCTTGGGCCCCGGGGGGCTGAGTGCCCGCTGGGCCTGCAGTCGGGGCTGCCTCCATCCCGCCCCTGGCAGGGCCGTCTGTCTGGGTCTGGACCCCATGCGTGATTGGGCCTGTCCCCCAGACCTGGCAGGCTAGGGGGGGCATATGGTGCGGAGTCCCTTCCAGACTCACAGCCTGTTACTTCTAAACTTATGCTTCTCCGGGAGTGGGGGCTCCTGGGGGTGGCGGGGCCCAGCTCAGCCCTTAAACCGCTGGCATCCGCGTGGGGTTAGGGCCTGGGCCTGGGCGCTGGCTGCTCATGGCGCCCTCTCCTTCGGGGACCCCACCTCCACAGGGAGCATGCCCTTGTCGGAAGTGGCCTGTGAGCTGGACCGGGAGACGCGGGGGCAGCTGCGGCGGGAGTGTGGGGGTTTGCAGACGCTGCTGCGGAACCACCACCAGGTGTTTGCAGGTATCTGCGCAGCGGCCCTGCGCCGTGCCTGTACCCTCCACCATCCCTCCCGCCCTGCCCTGCACCCTCTTACCATCCCCCCCAACATGGCCCCCCACCCTGCCCCCTCACCATCTGCTCCCACCGTGCCCCCACCCACCCTGCGCTTCTCCCTGACACCTCGCAGCACTGTCCATGCCTGAGGGTGGATGTAGGCACAGATGAGCCAGTGCAAGGCCTGGCCCTGCTCTGGCACGAAGAAGAGCTGTACCCCCCCAGTCTATGCCAGCCCTACGGGGGCTCAGCACGCACGCCCAGCCTTGGGGCTCAGTGTGGGGAGCCCATGGGGCAAGCGTCTTCTGTGCTCTTCTCTGCGGCCCTGCTGTGTCTGGGGACACACTGGGAGGTCTCAACTGCCCGAGGCGTGCCCACATCCTGCCCTCATCCCCAGGCAGATTTGCCCCACTGGGACAGTGACCCAGGCCCGCTCGACACCTCCTGACAGCCCCCCACGCATCCCTCCCACCCTTGGCTCGCAGTCCTGGTGCTGCAGGGCCCATCTGTCACTCCACAGTGCGCAGCGGGCAAGTCCGCCTTCGAGACTGGAGGGAGGAGCCGCTGCCTGAGGAGGAGGAGGAAGTGGAGGAGGGAGGGAGCGTCCAAAACAGCCGGAGCAGGCGGCTCCCCTCTGCCCGCAAGACCCGCCTCTGCTGGTTCTTCTCGCACCACCCGGATGGCTGCGTGCTGCCCGCGCCACGCTGCCCTTTTGCCCACGGGCCCGCGGAGCTGCGGCCGGCTCAGGACCCCCGGAAGCGGCGACAGCAGCAGGAGGCCCCGTGATGGGTGGTGCGCGCGCTGCTGTAGGACATTCCACCAGGCTGTCCACGTGTCTGCCCAGCGTGCCTGCCTGTCCCATGTGTCCCCTGGACCCAGATGACTCCTGGAAAACACGTCTGTTCAGCCCCAGGGGCTGTGTTCGTTGTCTGAGTCTTGTCTGGGTCTGGGGCTGTGCTGGGGGGTGCTGGGGCGGGTCCTGGCCTTGTGTCTGTGGGGTCGGGCATAGGAGGATCAGAGCCGGGATCTGCACCACCCTGCGCAGGCTTGGGGGCCTGTGAGATTGCAGGGCCCCCACTTCCTGAGGTCGGACACTGCACTGCCCCTTTACAGCCAGCAGTGTGCCTGCCGCACCTGCCACATATTGGGGTAGAGTGACCAGTATCCTGCCTGGGCCTGTCCGAGACCCCAGTGGCAGCTGCAACCAAACTTTCAGGGGCCCTGTGTGAAGATGGGTTTCCACCAGCGACCCGGGCTGCCTCTCCTAGGAATGGTGGGGCATAGCAGGCTTCCTGGAGGAGGAGGAGGAGGTGGCGGCTGGTGCAGAGGCATGTGTGGGTGGGTGGGGCCTCAGGTCTGCTCGCCCTCAGAGTGCTGCCTTCACACCCAGCACTATGGGGCACCCCTGGCTGGCAGAGGGCAGACCCGGGCCCAGCCTAAGCCACACAGGGACAGCGGAGGGTGGGGAGGAGGTGCCAGCCCTCCTGGTCCTTGGGGGGGCTCCTGGCCTCCTGGGTGGCCCATCAGTGCAGACGCACCCGCCCCTAGGCTTCTCTCAAAACCCCAGCTTCCCCCCGCCTGTGGGCCTCAGGGCTGGTTCCCAGGGATGCTCACCTGCTGTGGGGGTCACCCCTTTCTCCCTTTCTCGCTCCGGGCTGGTGAATGACGCAGCCTGGGGGGTGCTCACATTCAGGTGCTCCGAGGTGTTTGTCTGGGACCTCAGACGGGTTAGGCCACGTCCCTCTGGCCCACAGTCAGCCTAACCAGAGACCCAGGCTCCCAGCACTGGGGGCCAGGCAGTTGCCCCCCTCAGCAGTGTGGAGCCAATACCCCTCCCAGCGCAGCCTGGACAACCTCCCTGGGCGGTCGGTGCGGCCAGCAGGTGGCACTCCAGGCTGGCGGCTGCGGAGTCCGTTCCCAGCGCTGCCGCTAGCTGTGGCAGTGCCACCGCTTTGCTGCGTTTCCTAAGGCTAGTGTGTGAAGTTGCCAGGACACCTCCGGGGTGCTGCTCTCTGCCCCTCCCCCGGGCCCTGGGCATTCTGTGCCCCAACCCAGCTGACACCCCAGCAAGGAGCTGAGGCTCTTGGCCCCACTCCGGCTCAGGCTGCAGTGACCCCTGGTGAGGACACCAGGACCCAAGGCTTCCTGCCAGGATGCAGGGCGTGGCCACCTGCTTCCACGTCCTGGCCTGTGGTGGCGCCATGGACCTCTCACGAGGCCCCCAGAGCTGGTGTTTGTGGGCCACCCCGAGCCCCACCAGCAGTGGTCACACTGTACCCTGGGGGCCCTGACCCAACTGAACTGTCCAGTAGAAAGTAGGAATGTAGGAAGACAGAGGGTATGTGGCTGCAGCGGAGACCCCTCAGCGCTGGGGGTCCAGCGCTGCCAGGGGCCCCTTCCTTCCTCTGTCCTCTTGCCTCACGTTTTGTTTTGTTTTGTTTTTCTGAATCTGTGCTTGGTTTCTGTAATGATACCCTAACAGGGTTCAGCCTGGAGCCCCAGTCCCGCCCCTCCGCCCCTCCCATTGCTCCAGAACTGGGGGCCAGGGCTGCGTTCCATCCTTCCATCCTGCCTGAGGAGCAGTTACCCCAGCCCTGCTGCCTCTTGGAGGCCCCTTACACGCAGATGCAGCACCTGGGGCAGGAAAGGGCAGTGGGGCATCCTGTCTGGCCCTGTGCAGCCTCCTACAATGCCACAGTTCTCTGTTGGGAGTCTGATGAGTGGCAGGTAGGCCCCCTTGGAAACGGGGGCGGGGCCAGGTGAGTGAGGCTCTACCGAGACCCCCCAGAGGAATCAAGTCTCAGGCAGGAGTGGGCTGTGGGGTGACCCGACGCCCCCAGCCTTTCCCGAGGGGCAGCCCTGGGCACTGCCTGGGGGTGCTGCCCGTCCAGGGTATGAACCCGAGACAGTTTTTGTTGGGAGGCTTTGGGGTGTTCTAGGGACACACAAGGAGACCTGGGAATGGTGGTCCCCAGGCCCAGCACGGGGCCGGGGGGCAGCCGGCTGGAGCCCCTGAGCCGGCTCTGCTGCCCAGCCTTCGCGCCCCCAATCCCGGAGGACAGGGACTGGTCAGCAGCAGAGCAGAGGCGGGAAGGGCCAGGCGCCCCGCCGGCTTCCCAGCATCAAGGGTCCTTCCCGGCCACCTCTGCAAGCGCACGAACTCTGGAACTGCAGCTCCACCGCGGCCAACGGACCGGCCCTCCCCACGGGCACTGCTGCGGTCTGGGGGCCTTCCTCCCGGCTGGGCTCTGCTCAGTGCCCCCACCCCGGTCCGGCGTGTGCAAGACAAACTGCCCTCGCTCGCCCGGCTGCCTGGTTCCGGCCTCTAGGAGCTTATTTTAACCCCTTTATCCCCAGCGCGAGGGCTGGGGCAGCGGGGCAGTGGGGCGCTGAGGGGGATGGGGGCTTCCTGGGCGGAGGGGTGTGTGGACGCCAGGGGCGCCCGAAGGTGGGGAGCCTGCCCGGCCCTCCCTGCCTAGCCGGCCGGGCCTGGAAAGAGCTGCGCGGCCCCAGGCCACGTCAGCGCAGCCCCACCTGGAGACCGCCTGGCTGCAGTGCCTGGAGTGCCGGGAAGGGAAGTGGGCGGCTTCCAAGGAAGGTGGCACCGGGGATGGCTGCCTGGAATGTGCCTGATTCTCCACGCCGGCGCTCGCCAAGGCTGGCCTGGCTCCTGGGGCGCGAGGCTGGCAGGAGAGCAGCGCTGAGTGGGGCTGACCTGGCCGGGGCCTAAGAGGAGAGGGGGAGGCGCCCGACTCCTGCACCCACTGGTCTTGACATTGGGTTTCTGGGCGCTAAACAGGCGAGGTGGCAGCAGTCCGCAGGCTCTGTGGGCCGGTGCCAGCGCCAGCCGGGGTGCTCTCCCCACAGGACGCCGCGAGTGTGTCCCGACAGCAAGGTGTGTGGGGGCTGTGCTTTGAGCCTCAGCTCTGGGAAAGTGTGGGGTGCAGAGATCTGATGTGTCCGCAAGGAGTAGTCCTGGGGGGCCTGGGAGCAAGCTTAAAGCATAGGTTGCAAGGTCCCCAGGAGTTCCTTGAAGCAGGACAGACAGCGGGGTCAGCCCCTCCACACACACACACACACACACACACACACACACACACACACACACACTCCTTTCACTCCTGCTCTTCCCGTTTTCCCAGCTGGAATGCATATGTGGTAGCTGGAGCTGCAGTGTAAGAGATGCGTGTCCCACACAGTGTTGGAGCAGAGTGAGTGGAGGGGTCTGTGCTGGTCTGGTGATGTGTTCCCATGTCCCAACATCTCTGCCAGAGAGAGGACCCCTGCACCAGGCCTGCCTGTTCATCTACTTGGCTGCATGTCCCGATCAGGGGAGTGTGCAGCACAGGGGCCCCGGGGTACAGGAGATAGAGAGTGAGCCCAGCCACTGTGATGAAGCACGCAGCAGCGGAGATGTGACACATGCAGAGACTAACCACGATGCACACAGCAGTGTCAGGCAGTGCACCTGCCTCTAGACACAGGGAACTCCGAAGGAAAGCCACTTTTCTGCTGGGGAGATTGAAGGGAGCCAACCCAGGCGGAGCCCTTGGCAGATTCTACCAGAAGGAATGAGCGGCAGCGCCAAGTGTGCCTGGCCCCTCTGGGAAGCAGGCGAGGCCGAGCAATTCTTCATGTTACTCAGCATCACCCAGTTCCCAGCCAGACACGCTTGCAGAAAACCACAAGCTCATCTCTTAGGAATTTGAGGCCCCAAACTTTAAGCAAAACGTTAGCAAATGGAGCAGAGCCTGGTGTGTGTCAGCGTGGTGACATATGGCCAAGGAATGGAGGACGTGGGGGGCCAGCTTGGGGCACAACTTTAAAAGTGACCCATGTTGGTGCTGGGAGATAGCACAGCAGGTGGGGCGTTTGCCTTGCATGCGGCCGACCTGGGTTCAATTCCCAGCATTCCATATGGTCCCCTGAGCAGCGCCAGGAGTAACTCCTGAGTGCAGAGCCAGGAGTAACCCCTATGCATCGCCAGATGTGACCCGAAAAGCAAATAAATAAATAAATAAATAAATGTGACCCATGAAGGGGCTGAAGAGATAGCACAGCAGAGGGGCGCTTGCCCTGAACGGGTCTGACCTGGTTTCCATCCCCAGCACCTCATATGGTCCCCCAGCCACCTCCAGGAGTGATTTCTGAATGCAGAGCCAAGAATAACCCTGAGCATCGCCAGGTTTGGCCCCCAAAATGACAACAAAATAAGCAACCCAGAAAATTCTCTTCATTGGAAAGTGAGCAAGAAAAAACCAGGAGTGTCTCTTCCCACGCAGGAACAGTAGGACTGTGCCCCATGCCCTGACACTCTCCTGCTGGCACGCATGAGGGAGAAGGGGTGCGCCACCAAACCCACATCCCTGGGGGTTCTGCCAGCATGGTCAGAGGCATGCAACACAGTGTAGGGTCAGATGAACAGATGCTTCTCATGGGACAGAAAACATTGACATGTGGCAACCACCTGCGGGAGCTTGGGGCCCCCAGGACTATTCCCGGGGGTCAGCCCAGGTTCTCGGGATGCCAGACTGTACTCCACCAATGAGAAACACTTCTGACCCCAAACAACAATATGTTTATGATGGAAATTGCACATTTTAAATGATTATTTACAATAGAATTAAAGACCATATTGACGTTTTGCTTTGTTTTTTGTATTTTTGGGTCACACCTGGCAATGCACAGGGTTTACTCCTGGCTCTGCGCTCAGGAATTCCCCATGGCGGTGCTCAGGGGACCATATGGGATGCTGGGAATCGAACCTGGGTCGGCAGCATGCAAGGCAAATGCCCTACCTGCTGTGCTATTGCTCCAGGCCCTTGGATGCTGTTTTTAGTTTTTTGTTTTGTTTTGTTTTGGGGGCCCTACCTGGTGGTGCTTAGGGCTTACTCCTAGCTCAGGGATACTCCAGCCAGTGCTTGGCAACCCTCTCTGGTGCTCAGGATCTGGCCCAGGTCAGCCATGTGCAAGTTCAGTCTTCTAAACTCTCTGTCTCTGGCCCCTATTTTACTTTTTATTATAATTATGCTTTAGTCACATGCGCTGGTGCTCAGAGGTCCCAGTGTTATCACAGCCAGAGCCCAGGGACCCCACTTGCAAAGGATCCTCTGACCCATTGAACCTTGACCACGCCCGTTTTTATGTTCCCAAGCAATTTGTGGGGCCAAAGAGATAGTCCAGGGCTGAGCTTCTTGCCTTCCATGTGGCTGACCTTGATTTGATCCTTGGCACTGAATATAGTTCCCTGAGCACCCTCAGGGAATATATAGTCCAGGCACAGAACTAGGAGTAATTCCCAAATCCTGCCAGGAGTGGGCAAAAAAAAAAAAAAAAAACAATCCAAACCAATCAACAAAAAAGTCCACCTGCCACTTGTCAACAGACCTTTCTGATAGTAATGCCCTTCTAGGGAGTTGATTTCACTTCATTTTTTAAAGTTAACCTCAGGGTAGATCTGTCATTCCTGTTGTTCCCCTCAACTGACTTTTCAAAGGGGATCATCAAAAGGCAGTGATGGAGAAGGTCCAATTGCAGTCTCACCCCTAGGGGTCGAGGTGCATGCATTGCCCCACTTTTTGTCATTTTTTCCCTCCTCTCAGTCTACTCTGCTCCCTTGATGATACGCTGGGAGCTGGGAGCACCCAAGGTCAGCCCTGCCCTCGGGCAGCTGGAGAATCTCTACTTCTGTCCCTTTTTTACAAACTCGGGAGTACAAAGTTTCCATCTCCTCCTTTGCTGTGAAGAGTCTGGAAAGCCCCCACTTGGGTACACCTTCAGTTCTGAATGTATTTGCACTCTCTTTGATTTCCCAGAAATCTAGAAGTTGAGGACAGTATCTCCCAGAAGAACTGGTGGTTTCCAAGCTGGTTTGGCAATGGGTAAGAGCATGTCTGTCTGTCCATCTTCCCTTCCCGCCCCCCAACCCCCCCCCCCTCACACACACACCTCTGACCTTTTTTTGTTTCCTGCTTTTTGGGTCACACCAACGATACATAGGGGTTACTCCTGGCTCATGCACCCAGGAATTACTCCTGGTAGTGCTCAGAGGACCATATGGGATGGCTGGGATCGAACTTGGGTTCGCCATGTGCAAGGCAAACACCCTACCCACTGTGCTATTGCTCCAGTCCCTGCTTCTGACTTCTTGGTCTCAGACGAAGAATCTGTGTGCCTGGTGGGAGCTACGACCTTGAGCTCTCTTGGTTTGATCTGGTTTGCTTCGGTTCCATTGATCTTGGGGCTGAGGGAGGCCAGGGCTGAAGGGGAGATGGTGGGAAAGCAAACCATGGAAAAATAGTTCTGATGAGCACCGTGTGTCACTCTGAGCCCCTTCTCGGTGTGGCCAGGGCTGGTTTCCAGCTGTCTTACTATCTCTGCTTTCCCTTGGCACACAGGACCAACCAGGAAGAGGACGCGGACAAAGAAAAGGAACACAGGAAAGAAGATGATGAGTTGGAGCTCTGGGACTGGTTTAATCCAGAGTAAGAAAAACAGCCTTGCCCTGCCAGCCACCTCTGGGCGGGAGAGCAGGTGGTGGGGGAGGGGGGTGTCACTGGCTGGGGCCTGTCACTGACAATGAGGTGGGAAACAGGTCTGGGTGGCTTGTCACAAAGGCCTGAGGCTCGAGGCTCTGTGCTGCAGATGGCATCGTTTAAGGGCCACAGGGGACCTTATGAGTCACCATACCCAGGGCCATGAGCCATGGTGAAAGCCACATCTGAGAGGCAGCACAAGAAAATTCTCCCTGAGATTCAGTTGAGTGCTCTCTGAAATGTCAGTGATGGTTGAGAACAGGTCCTGGGGGCGGGCAAGGGGTGGCCGGGAAGGGTGAGGGAGGGGGCGGGGAGGGGATAGAGGAAGGGGATGGTTGAGAATCGATGTAACTTCCAGGCGTGCTGAGTTTTTCAAGTTACATTGAACCCTGGCCAGAGTTGGGTAAATGCCTCAGTAGCCAGTCAGAATCCAGCCTCGTGTGTCAAACTTGATTTAAGGCAGGGGTGTTTTCAGTCTTCTGGCGCAGAATCTGATTTTGGGCCATAAACCTGCTTTTAAAACAACAGAACTGCATTAAGAGAACAAAAAAAATCAGGTGGGATAGGACAACAGGTAGGGCCCTTACCTTGCATGCTGCCAACCCAGCTCCCTTCCCCTGGTGTCTCATCTGATTCCCTGAGCCCCGCCAGGAACGATTCATGAGCTCAGAGCTGGGAGTAGGAATCGCCAGGTGAGGCCCCAAAGCAAACACCACCAACCCCCATTCCCTCACCAAATAGACCCACAAAACCAATCAACAAGCAATGTAACCTTCAAACTTACAGAGGTCAGGCTCAGTGTTGCTTAGTGGAATTTTCATTTCCACCTTAAGGGTCCATGTGCGTACTGAGTTGTGACGTTTGAAGTATTTCTCACCACTGAATTGGGGGTCCCAGGCTCTGCAGTAGACAGTGAGTTGGGTACAGTAGACAGGAGTGACCCGTTCATTGGGGGTACACTAGAAAGTTCTTGGTCTTGCCGGGCAGTTGATATGAGACGCACTCTTGTTAAGATTGACCTAGCTGGAGGCAATCTGATGTACCAGATGTGCAGTAAGGCGGGGAGGAAGAAGGAGGGATCTTTGTGGGATTATCACGACGTCTAGGGATTGTTGGGGGTGGCACCCATGGCCAGAGGAGGGCTGGAGGAGGGGAGGACTAAGGTCTAGAAGGGAGGGGCAGTGGTGAGCTCCATTGGGCAGGAGGTTGGTGGGGGGTAGGTGGATCAAGGGCCCTGGAGACTCAGGGTATTTATTTCTCTTAGTCTTTTCTGGCTATTACAGCAAGATATCATGGACAAGGCCGGCAAGATGACTTAAAGGGCTTGAGCATAGTCTCTGTATGCAGGAGCCCTGGGTCCAATCCCTGGTACTGCATGTCCCTGAGCACCAAGCTAGGAGCAGCCACTCAAAGACTACTATAGGGGTAGTGCATGATTACCACTGTGTGTAGCAAAAAAAGCATATGTGTGCCGGGGGTTGAATTTGAATTGCTCTCATGCAAGGCAGGAGTTTCAGGCCCTACGCTGTCTCTGTGGCCTGTGTTCTTATTCTGGAGGCAGAGGGGATGCATGATGGTGTGTGTGTGTGTGTGTGTGTGTGTGTGTGTGTGTGTGTGTGTGTGTGGCGGGGGGGGGGGGTGAGTTTAGGGCCTGTCAGATGTCACCTGGCTGGTGACTGTGAGGCCTGGGTCATTGCTGGACATGTAAAAATAGGAACACACTGTTGGTTTGACAAATCCCATAGATGAGCATGTACAGGTGGGTAAAGCCCCCCCGCCCAACCCCCAAGGGGTAGGCTAGAGAATCCAGAGGTGGTCACTGCCCCTCCCCCCGCCAGGGATTCCTGGCTGAGCAGGTCTTGGGAGATGGGCTGAATGAAAGGAGGTGGAGAGGAGACAGATCCGGGCCACCAGCTGTCACCTCTCGCTCTCCCCCAGGAAACAGCTCAGCTTAGCTTTTCCAAACAGATGTCGAACTGAAATGTAAAGACTATCGGTTCAAAGCAGCACTTAATCTAGACCCTCCCTGGCACCCGACTTCATCAGTGAGGGAGTAGATGAAGCCTGGGATGAGCAAATAAATCTGTATCCATGGACACCTGCTCTCCTGTCAGTGCCGGAGATGGCTTATGTGCGCCTAGTCAGTTCCTAGTTTCAGTGGCACCATAACCTCTTCCTCCTTTCCTAGGGTCTTCCAGCTCTTCCCATGAGTTTCTGGGCCAAAGTCTAGTATCCTTACCTCTGGGGACATCTGGTGGTACTCAGAACTTACTCCTGGCTCCGTGCTCTGAGATCACTCCTGACTGTGCTCAGGGATCACTCCTGCTAGTGCTCGGGGGGCTCCATGGTGTCAGGGATTGAATCCTCGTCAGCCACAGGCAAGACAAGCACCTTCTCCCCTGTACTGTCCCTTCAGCCCCTTGTTTGTCTCTGAAATCCCCCTCTCTATCTTGGCCCCAGGTTCCCTCTGAACCCCAGCTTATGTCTAATGCCTGGCGATGTCCCCGCCTGCATACATTGTATGACTGGATAGCGCCCCACTCCCCCTCACCTCCTCGTTTCCCACCTCAAGCTGGAGCCCTGGGGGTCCTCTGTTTCACATCCTTTCCCGGCCTGCACCCCAAAGTCCAATGCATTCACCTTCTGGTCTGTTCACCTTCCTGCAGAGTTCTCCCCACCTTGCTTTCTCCCTCCACTGCCCAGGCACCGTCCCTGTTCCTGTCTGTCTTTCTGTCTGTCTGTCCTGCCCTTGTGGCTGTGCAGTGTGCTCTGTGTGAAGAAATTCAGGAGTGAGCGCATCCCATCACATTCCTCTCTGTTAAGAAGGCCGTGCTCAGTAGCTTGGGCTCACTCCTAGTGGTGCTCAGGGGATGATGTGACGCTGGGGAAAGATCCAGGTCCCTGCACGCAGAGCCTATGACCCAGTGCTTCGCCCGTGATTTCCATTTTTCATTTTTTTCTTTGTGGGTCACACCCAGTGATGCTCAGGGCTTACTCCTGGCTCTGCACTCAGAAATCACTCCTGGCGGTGCTGGAGGAACTATATGGGGTGCTAGGGATTGAACCTGGGTCTGCCACATGCAAGGCAAACACCCTACCCGCTATGCTATCACTCTGACCCCGGTTTTTATTTTTCATCTACTCTGTTCACGGAATTTCAGTGCCGCCTCTGCCTTACCCTTGGGTCTCCCAAGAAACCCTCAAATGAGGACAATGAAAATGGCTACTGCCCATAGCCCAGGCGTGAGGTCTACATTCTGGAGGCCCTTTGGATTGGTGGGGTCCAAAATCTAGCTGGTGCCTTGCTGGGAATGGGGGGTGTGTGTTGTTCTTTCAGTCTCCTTTCTTTTGTTAGAGATCTGTCTCGGTGACCTGGACCCCCTCTGGCAGCTGACCCTGGCAGAAGCGAATGCTTTAGAGTGAGGCCTGACCTCTCACCCTGTCTTCTTACCATGGGTGGGAGGGAAGCTCAAGGGTCAAGGAGAGGTTCATCCAGAAGCCGTCCTCACAGGCCTCCTGTGGCCCCATCCCACACGCTTGTTCCCACCGCCTGCAGTTTCAAGCTATGATTTGGCATCCAGGGTCACTCCCACAACGGGATGGCCGGTGACTTTGAATAATTAACAGCTGGGAAATAGAACATTTTCATTTTTAACGAGACATGCATATTTAATATCTCTGCTTTCATGTTCCTGCCTAAAGGACTCTTCCTGGCCAAGTTACCAAGCTGGACGCTGGTTTTATAATTCCATCTTTTAGAGGTGGCCCAGAGGTCACAGCCCTGAGCACTGGGTGCAGGCCTGAGCCATGTCTGGGGCAGAAGGTCTGGTTTTCTGATCTCCATGCTCAGTGCCCGAGCTGGGGTAGAGAAAGGCCTCGGGAAATGGGTTGGGCCCTTCCTGTAAGTAAAATGGCTAAAGATGCAGTTTCCAGGGCCGGGAAATGGCTCAGGGGCCAGGGCACGTCCTCTCATTGCACAAGGCCCTGAGTCTGATTCCTGTCTCTGCTCATGGTCCCCTGGGCATCACAGGGAAAAACCATCAGCTGTACCCCTGGGCATGGCCCTGGTGGCCCCTAGCACCACTGGGCCAGGGTAAAACCGCATCACTGTTCTGAGCCTCGGACCATGGGGTTGGTTGGCCGAGTATTGCTAGGAGGGTCCCCAGACCTCCTGAGCACTATCAGGAGCACTCCTGAGCACTCCACCCAAGGGAACAAAGAACCAACAGATGAACCACGAGGTCCCCTTCCTTGTCCTCTGCTTGCTTTCTTTATAAAACAGGGCTGAGGGGAGAGCGTTCCCATATGTGAGACTGGAACGAGAGAAGGAGGGTTAGTGCTTAGTGCTAAGTACTGTATTTCATTTCTGTTCGGTGACATATTAAGTACGTATACTTTCCTTTCCTTTCCTCCTCTTTCTCTTCCTTAAAGCTCTGGAATTCTAATGCCAGGTTGAGGCCAGGGCTGGCCCAGGACCGGGCTTTTACCCCTCGAAGAACCAGAGAAGGGACTGGGGTGGTGGAGGGCGTGAGACCTGGGGATTTTTCCACACAGCAACTTTGGGGAGACTTTGGAAGCCTGGGTGTGCTCAGGTTTGAAGTGGGGCCATTCAACAAAACTGGGTGGGAATAGTTGTGTGATGCAAAGCCTCACCTGGGAACCTTAAAAGCAAGTCCAGGGGCTGGAGCAATAGCACAGCGGGTAGGGCGTTTGCCTTGCACGCAGCCAACGTGGCCAACCCAGGTTCGATAACCAGTATCCCATATAGTCCCCCGAGCACCGCCAGGAGTAATTCCTGAGTGCATGAGCCAGGAGTAACCCCTGAGCATCGCCGGGTGTGACCAAAAAAAGCAAAAATAAATAAATAAATAAATAAATCATATTGAGATCATGCCAGCTTCTCACACCACCATGGCAGGAACTTAGAAATTAACCATAAGTGAGGAGAAACCACCACATCTGGAAACTGAAAAAAAATACAGTCCGCTAAAGAACAGCTGATCAAAAAGGAAGTTAAACAAGAAATAAGTTTCCTTGGAACTGACTAAACAGACAAATTATGAGAATCTGTGGGCAGTGAAAAAGCTGCATTAGAGGGGAAAATCCAAGCAATATAGGTGTGCCTCAGGAAAGAAGAAAAAGCTTGAATCAATACCTAGAAACATCTAAAAATGCCTGGAGGAAAAGCAATCAACAAATCCCAAAGCATGTAGAAAGCAGACAATATTATAATCAAGAGTAGAAATGAATGGCACAGAAATCAAGAATTCACAAATCAGAAACCAGAAATTGGTTCCTTGAAAGAATGAAAAAGATAGACAAACCATTTGCTAGACTCCAGAGAATCAAAATAGAAGATACCTAAATCAATCACATCAGACATGGACAGAAATAAATTGCAACACACTCTTCAGAACTCCATGAGAGGTTTCACTCTGCAAAGACTTGGAACGTCAACTGTATGGAATCATGAAACACCATAAATAGCCAGAGATATACTGAGAAAGAAGAAAATGGGAGTTGGCTCATTACCTAACATGAAACTCTACTATGAATCTATAGTAATCAGAGTATTGTGGTACTGGATTAAGGATGAATTCATTCAACAGTGGGGTGGAATTGAATCCACAAGGACAAATCTAGAGATGTATGGTCAAAGAAACTTCAACAAAGGAGCTGGGTATTGGAAGTCAAGTCAAGATAGTATAGTCCAAAAAGAAGCTGGAAAACCTAGAGAACCACATATTTTTTAAGAGGGAACTACACAAACATACAGCAGAAAAACATCTACACTCATATGTTCATTGCAGCACTATTCACCATAGCCAGAATCTGAAAACAACCTGAGTACTCAAGAAGAGACAAATGAATAAAGAAACTGTGGTACATCTACACAATGGAATACTATGCAGCTGTCAGGAAAAATAAAGTCATGAAATTTGCCTACAAATGGATGGACATGGAGAGTATCATACTGTGTGAAATGAGTCAGAAGGAAAAGGACAGATATAGAAGGACTGCATTCATTTGTGGTATATAAAGACTACATGCAGTAGAAGACTAATATCCATGGCCAGGGTAAACAGGAGTTAGAAGGACTGGTCAGTGATTAGAACTAACCACAAGTGTATGTAGGACTGAGGGAAAATAGATAGAGAAGAGACCAGTATGACAATAATAGCTGGGAATGATCACGCTGGACAAGATCTGAGGGTTAAAGGTAGTTAAGGGATATTCTTGATAACAGTTCAGTATCAATATTGAAAACCACAATGCCCAGAAGGGGAGAGAGAGAAAGGAGAGAGAGAAGAGAGAGAGAGAAGTGCCTGCCATAGAGGCAGGCAAGGGATGGGGGTTGATAGGAGGGAACCTGGGTACACTGGTGCTGGGAAATATACTCTGGTGGCGGGCTGGGTGTTGGAATACCGTAGGACTGAAATCCAATCATGAACAGCTTTATAATGCATAAGAAACAAGTTAAAAAGACAGAATTTCATTAAAAAAATAAAATAGAAAATAAAATAAAAGTGGAGATATCACCACCTGCTGAAGCAGAGTGACTCAGAGACCCTGCCACATTGACCCAGGGCACTTTCAGGCTTCTCTCTGTCCAGGTCTCCAAAGCTTGATGAGATGATCATCAATTAATTTTTAAAAAAAAACTTTATTTTTAAAGTGGGGATATTTTACAAGAGGAAATCTTCAATTAAATACACTTTACACACAACATTCTAAACGCAAAAGTGGGACTGTCAGTAGACAGTGATAGGTCACGATTTGATACTGAGCAACCCAGAATAGAACATAAACATTATATATACTCAAAATACTATGTTTAAGAACATGAAACTGATGTAAAGAAAAAAAATTATGAATAAATCAAGATGAAATACTTTAACTACCCTGATAGAAAGAAAAGAATGGATATGCTTATCAATTTCTAGATATCAGATGTGACTTAAGTTAGTATCCAATAAAGTGAACATTTTAACAAAGTTATTAGAAACACAGAGGACCAATATAATAATTTTAACTGTATACATATCAAACAATAAAGTTTCAAATACATGAAACATAAATTGAGAAAGCTAAAAAAAGGATAAACTACAGTTATAGTTTGGGTTTCAAGTGACTTCTCAAAAAATGAGTACTGGACTGAAAATTAGCAAGATTGAAAGATATGGAATTAGAAAATGGACAACAAATATAGAAACATTTCCATAAAGAGATTATATAGATGTCAAATAAGTATATGACAATACACTTTATACCATTTGTAATTAAAGTAGTACAAACTCAAATGAGATATCAGCACACACCTCTCAAATAACCAAAATGAAAATTGATGACAACATTAAATGTTGGTGCAGATGTGAAGAAATTGCAGTATTCTGCATTGCCGAAGACAATGCAGAATGCTAAGACGTTCTGAAAAATGCTTTTCTTATAAAGTTAAATACAAAATTACCACTGGACCAAATAGATGCACTCTTAGGTATTTAACACAGAGAAAGAAAACGTGTACATAGAAACCTGTGCATAGATGTTGATGGCAGTTGTATTTGTAATAACCCAAACTGGAAACAACCATTTTTCTTTCAACAAATGAATGCTTATGCCAACTATGATAGGCCCTCCCGTTGATCATCGGTTTGCTCGAGCGGGCCCAGTAACATCTCCATTGGAGACTTTGTTGTTACTGTGTC
>JAOXYA010126178.1:0-10373 GCA_028565675.1 Sorex palustris
TCTGGATTGTTTTCATTCCCCTCCACATGGGGTGGGGATTTTCTTTGTTTCTTCATATTGATGAGTAGGTTGGGGACTGAATTCCTTGGGAACTAGGTTTACTAGAATGGGTAAACAACCTGCTGCCGGGCCGCCAGCCAGAAAGTAAGCCACGCCCACTCCTGAAGCCACGCCCACTCCTGAAGAGCCCACACCCACTTCTGAAGAGGCCACGCCTCTACGGTAATCTGTGTTTGAGATGAGATGGGCGCTGCGTGAGGAGTGAAGAGGGGAGGGCAGAGGCTCACGGCTGCTTTTCTCCAGGCGTCTGCGGGGACGCCTGAGTTCCTGAAGGGAGAGGTGGAAGTCCTGGGGCCATACACGAGCCGCAGAGCTGACCTGTGTTTGAGATGAGATGGGCGCCGCGTGAGGAGTGAAGAGGGCTGTGGACTTTTTCTTAAGCCACCTAGTCAGTGCTGTCTCATTACTGCAACTTGAGTTGATTTACATAGCTCCTTCTCCTCCCACTCATACCATCATATTGGCCTCTTTAGTTCTAATTTTGTTGCAATTTTGAGAAGCCTTGGTATCTAGGTCACTATTGTCTATAAATACTGTAAGATAATACCAGTATTCTTTTTCTTTTGGGTCACACCCAGAAATGCTCAGGGGTCACTCCTGGCTCTGCACTCAGGAATTACTCCTGGAAGTACTTGGGCGACTATATGGGTTGTCAGGGTTCGAACCCAGGTTGGCTGTGTGCAAGGCAAATGCCCTACCTGCTGTACTATCGCTCTAGCTCCCACTACTAGTATTCTTTTTAAATTGGGAAACTCCAGTCTGACTCAGGATTCCTAGGTGTTCTGAACAATCTGGATGCAGGATATAATTCTTCAGTTCACATCTAAGATTGAACTATGTAGTTGTCTAAACAAAATTTCAAGATCTATGTTCATCACATTCTATATTTGGTATATTTATTTCAAATCTAAAATTTTATTTTGTTAATATTTTTCGTGACAATGTCATTATATTAGTTTTGTTTAAAAGTTAATTTTTATTTATTATTGTTTAGGGCTGGAGTGATAGTACAGCGGGTAGGGTGTTTGGCTTGCACGTGACTGACCTGGGTTCGATTCATCTGTCCCTCTTGGAGAGCCCGGCAAGTTTCCGAGGGTATTCTGTCTGCAGGGCAGAGCCTGACAAGGTCCTCGTGGCGTATTCGAGTCTCACAATGGAGATATTACTGGTGCTTGCTTGAGCAAATCGATGAACAACGGGAGGACAGTGCTACAGCGCATTGTTTAGATATTTATAATAGTGTTTATGGTAGTCAGGTACATACTTGGTATATCTCACTGCCACAAAAGTAACAAAGTTCCCATATTCCTTCACCACTGCGCCTGTGTTACCTTTAGTCTGGTCCTCCCCCAGCCACCATTCATTGATATTTATTTTTATTCCAGTGCCAATAGTTTATTGTTGTTATGTATTGTCTACTGTCTATTCTCTTCTTTATCTCCGTATTCCATAGATGAATAAAATCATCCAGTACTTGTCCTTATCCTGACTTTGCTTAAAATGATGCTCTCCAACATATGTTCCAGAAAACTGCATGTTTATATATTTTCTCAAATCTGCATAGTATTCCATTTTTCACATATACCACATCTTCTTGATCCATGCATTCATTGTTGGACATTTGGATTGTTTTCATATACTAGTTATTGTACTGGGCTGGAGCGATAGCATAGCTATAGGGCGTTTGCCTTGCACGCAGCCAATATGGCCGACTGGAGTTCGATTCCTCCGCTCCTCTTAGAGAGCCCGGTAAGCTACTGAGAGTATCTCGCCCGAATGGCAGAGCCTGGCAAGCTACCCGTGATGTATCCGATATGCTAAACACAGTAACAACAAAAGAGTCTCCAATGGCGACGTTACTGGGCCTGCTCGAGCAACTCAATGAACAATGGGAGGACAGGACAGGACAGTTATTGTACTAAGGGCATTGCGGAACATTACTGTACATATTTCCCATCATATCAGTATTTTTGTATTTTGGAGTTATGTTCAAGGAGTAAAAGTGCTGGTGCTGGATCATTTGGAAGTTTCATTCTTACCTGCTTGTTCTGTTTGTGAGAACCTTGTGAACCACTTGAATGAAAGTTTAAGAGCCATGCGGATTTGAAGCTCGTTTGAGATGCTCAGTTATAGGTTTAACTGAAAACCAAGATGTCTGGGGAAGTATTATGTATGTCTTTGTTGTGATTACAGGAATGATAAACACACAAAATTGCCAGGGACCATGCCTAGTGCCTCATAAATACAAAGTATGTGTTCTTCCATGGAATCATATTACTGGTTTTAAAAGTATGAATCTTTAAGAAATTATTCTAGCATAAAGTAGTGGTTTTCAACCTTTTTACGTCTTTGGACCAAACTTTTCCATAGATCAGCAGTTGAAAACCTTTGATGTGGATTGTATCCATGTGATATGTGCAATGAAAATCTAGTTTTTTTAGAAAAATACTCTTCATTCTCCTCTTTTATTTTGAGGATGGAGTGCCAATCCAGATGGTACGTAGGGCTACTCCTGATTCTGCTTGGTCTTTCTTACCATGTCATGCCAGGGATAGAACCTGGTCCTTATTCTGAAGGTGGAGCAGGTACTTCATACTATTGAGCTATCTTGTTGGTATTGTATTTGAGAAGTAAATAAGTAATAAACCCATCTTATCTCAGTGGGAATTTTTCCTTTAAAGTGGCATAGTATATTCAACATTTTACAGAGATTTAAGACAGGTGCTTTCCTGACTGTCAGTGTAGTCCTGGCAAAAGTGAATATAGCGCATTAAAATATTTTTTAAAGGGAGATTAAAATGCTTGCTACCTTCTTTCCATATCAGTTCTTAAAAAGATTAGTGAGATAATACTAGTAATGTGCTGTTACAAAGTCACTGGGTAAAAATGTGTTTGGAAAACACCCAAGTATTACCAGTTTAACCCAACATGATTTTCTGTGCTCTTAAGATTTCTTTTATTTTGTTCTCAGTTTTTTTCTTAAACAATGAAATACTTTATTAATCCTGAGTCATATCTAGTAGGTTTGATAATATACATGTGACAAATATAGAGTAGTCCTATTGAATTGCATGTTTTAACTTGCCATCCTTCTCAGGAATCCTCTAAGCTTAACTACTATTGGATATACTTTTCCTATCAATGGTTTATTGCATTTTGCAGTTTCAGATTTGTTTGTAGGGATTCAGCCTTTTCAATAATGGTAGAGTACAATTAGCATAATTTCACCCTTGTACCAGTCTCAAGTAATAAATTCTCTTTCTGGCCACCTGGTATTCCTTCTTATCTGGAGGCTAAAAGCTGATCAATGTAATGGTACGTATAAGTTATATTCCAGACGGTTCAGAGAGTTATTATTTATGAATGAGTAGTGAATGAAACTACTGTAATAGAAAACAGCAAAGTTTAAAATAATGTTGATATTCAGGATGGCAGAACTGGGGGAAGTGGAAATGAGATGGGAGAAATATAATTTCAAGCTTTTAAAATTCCATTGAAGTATAATGCTTGATTGTTAGTGTCTAATATATGAATTAGGCACATTTAAAAATAACTTTTTATCATGAATGAACATTTTATGAGCTGAACTTCAATGAAGAATACGTTGGTATTCTTGTGTTGGCAACTTGTGTTTTAGTGGCTTGTTTAAAAAAGATTATATAGCTGGGATTTAAAAAAGAGTCTCAGGGCTATAAAAAATCAGAAATAAAGGCCATGCTAATTATAGTACTAGTTGTTATAGTACTCAATAAAAAATCAATGTCAGTATGCTTGTAGTTTGTTTTCTTTGAGTTTTAGAGCATGCAAAATGCTGGATTAGACTAAAATGTATCCCACTGTTTATGAATGAGTTGAGAATAATTGTAGACACAAGAGTCTTTCATGCCTCTTTCAGAAATAACTGGCCGGTTCAGTGCTTCTTAGAATACTTCAGTAACTTTGGAGATCAGAGGAATATGTTGTAGCATAAGAATAGTTATAAATTAGAATGAAAATATTTCTAATATTTATTTTACTTATAATTATAGATAGAAACTTATCCTATTAGAAACTTATATGGTATTTAAAAGAAAGTGAGGTACCTCTTTTGATACAATTGCTGAAAAGAATTTATTCTCTCTCTATATACAAATGTACCTATATCTCTCTATATATCTATGTCTATCTATTATCTATCTATCTATATCTATCTATCTATATTTCTATCTATTTATAATTATTTCTTCTCAGCAGGAAGACCAGTTACTAACAAGTAACAGTCTGTGATGCAGACACCAGCATTCATTGAGCAGTCAACACAAAGTATAAGGGATGAAATACCGGGGTTCAGTGGACCAAATTTAGGAAGCTAAGTTTATGCTTCCTGCTCTTTTTAATGACATTACTTTATGTTGCAGTACTGTGGCCCTTACAGTTTACAAATAAGCAAACCCCTCAGGACTTTCTTCCAAATATAGATCTAATGTTAGATTAGGAGTAGTAGTAGTAAACTATTCCTTTCAAAAAATTTAATTGAATCACATCAAGAAAAACAGCTATAAAATTGTTTATGACTGGGTTTTAATCATACAATGTTTCAACACCCAGGTATACATTTTTTGCCACCATTCCCACACACCCTCAGTCTCCCAGCCTGTCTTTATGGCAGACACTTTTCTTCTTTTATCCTTTATTTAAAAACTCCTGTTTATAAAAATGCTCATGATGCATTTGTTACAAGTATTCAATATTTCAACACCAGTGCCACCACCAGTGTGACCTTCCCTCCACGGTTGTCTCCATTTCCTCCCCCTGATCCTCTAGCCTGCCCCCTTAGCAGGCACAAAATAATTTATTTCATATTGCTTGTTTAAGTTTCAGCTTTGCAACGATACACCCCCTGGAACCCAAAGACTTTGATTTCTCGGACGCTGGCTGGTGGGTCATTTGTTATCAGAATTAGCCAGACAAATCATTCCTCCAACTAAGAGCAGTCATGCACCACCACCTATGGAATCGAAAAGAACTATCAATCTGTCAATCCTGTCCATGTCCACTCTATTCGATATGCCAAATATAGTAACAGAAATAGGTGTCATTCCCCTGACCCTGAAAGAACTTCCAATCGTTGGGAAAAGATGAGTAAGAAAAGGCTGATAAAATCTCAGGGCTGGGAGGAATAGAAACATTACTGGTGCCCGCTTGAGTAATTTGAAGACCAACGGGATGACAGTGACAGTGATATTGATTGTTACAATTGAATGTTTGATGCAATTGAAATAATTCTATAAAAGAAACTGTGAAAATTGTTGTATCTATCTCACCATCTCTCTCCATATGTGTATGCATATATGTATAACGTATATATATGTCATTAAGCCCTTATTTGAGTATTTACTAAGCTGTTGTTGCTAATTGAGCCTTCTGTGTTAATGTTTTGCTTATTGTTAGCTGATTTCTATTTCACTTTCCCATCTAAGTTGCTGTCCTCCTACTAGATGTCAGTTTTTTAGAATTTGGAGTTGTCATGTGGCAGGATGCTACAGGAACTCCTGAATTTTTAACTGGGCAGTGAGTATACATGATGGCAGTTTTGGAATGTGAGTGTGGCTGCTGGGACTTCTGGAAGTATTGGGGTAGGGTGGAGGCTGCCCTCCCCAGTTCTGAGAAGACCCCAAAGTTCTGAACCTGGAGAGTGGTATACCTGAGGTTTCCACAGCTTAGCCTCTCTGCAGAGTTCAGTGGTGAGGTGGTGGTGTAAGGACCATTGGTTTGGGTGCAGCTGTTGGAGCTTTGGCAGAGTGAGGACTCAGCCAGCTTCCATCCTGAGGGTGCTCCAGAGTTTTCAGCTTGGAGACTGGTGTATCAGTGAGTTGTTGCCGCTAGTAGATTTCTTCTGTGATTTAATTATGAGCCTGTAAAGCTGGGCCAAAAAAATGAGCTCACATGGCAGTCATTGTGGGTATGGCTGCCAGGGCTTCTGTAAGTACGTGGCTGGGGTAGGCTATCTTCCCACTTTTAGAATTAATAAATTATTTCACTTTGAAATATTGATACTGAACATTCATCCACCTGACTTCTTTATTCCTCCTCCCCACATTTCTTGTTTTATCCTGTTTATGTTGTGTAGCAGAAATTCCCAGGCAAGCTAAATGTATGAACAAAGTCCCATCGAACCCAGGTAATATGGAACTTTGTGACCTTGGACTCTAGGCTCAATGGGACCCAGGAGAAGAGCTTCTCTGCCTGCTTCCCCCAGTCTCTGGTGACCTAGGGGTAACACCCATAAGCCACCTCCTGTGGGCGCCAGATAATCTCTTCATTGGCCACCATCCAGAACTCATGGCTGCTTCTCCTAGAAGGGAGCATAAAATGAGGCTCCCATATCCATGCCACCCGACTGTGCACCAGGCTGTTTTCACTCTGGGTGCCCCAGAGGGGGTCAGGTGAGAGTGCTCTCCGTCCCAAAAGACCCAGTCCTGGCAGCCAACTTCAACTACCCAACCATCGCCATGCTCCGGGCTGCTTTCCAGACATATCATAAGACACTCCCTGCCCATTTTCCGTAATTACCACACCATATTTGGTGGGGTTCAGACAGTAGGAAACAAATCTGCCTTCTCCTAGCACTTGAGGCAAGCTTCCAATATGGTTAATCCTCTTGGCCTTGTTTCTAATGTCCTTGAGTATTAGTCTCATACTATGACTTTTTATAACCCAAAAGTGAGAGCAATCATTCCATGTCTGTCCCTCTCCTTCTGACTCACTCAGCACGATACTCTCTGTGTCCATCCATTTATAAGCAAATTTTATGACTTCATTTTTTCCTGGTGGTTGTGTAGTATTGCATTGTGTAAATACTAATTTTTATTCTAATAAACTTTTATTTACTTAAAATAATGCCATATTTTTGTTATATTGAAATAACCACTAAATTTCAGCTTAAGGGGAGTGAAAATTCTCTAACGTCATACACAATGTTACAATACAGCTTCAAGTAATACTTGCACCTGCCCTTTTGGAGAAATATTTTGACATAAAAGTTGCTATGATGAAAAACAGTATTAAGAATATTGCCTCTCCAGTTGTGCTTATCTCATTTACTTTGCTAGTTATTCAAGTTGGATTGTTGGGACTGATCCTCTGGTCATAGGTTTCAGATTTGTACTTTGAATATGCAGCACCGTAGTACTGTCTTCCCATTGTTCATCAATTTGCTTGAGCGGGCTCAATAACGTCTCCATTGTGAGACTTGTTACTGTGTTTGGCATATCCAATACATCACAGGTAGCTTGCCAGGCTTTGCCGTGCGGGCGAAATACTCTCCATAGCTTGCCGGGCTCTTCGAGAGGGATGGAAGAATCAAATCCGGGTCGGCTCGGTCTGCCGTGTGCAAGGCAAATGCCCTACCTGCTGTGCTATTGCCCCAGTTCACTTTGAATATAGGATTCATAATTTAATAGTTGTATAATTTTGGGAAAATTACTTGCATGTTTCTTCATTTTTTTCTTAACCTGTGAGCCTAGAATGATAGCAGTTCCTATCTCATAGATTGCTCTGAGCAATAAATACAATATTTGTTGAAACAATTCCTGTTCTGGAAACAATTGTAATTACCCAGTTTTTTTCATCCCTTAAATCAGTTTGTAAAAAAAGTATAAATTCTTCCTACAATATGTATTTCAATTTAACCTGCTTCTACGTATTACCATTCACAGCAATCTAAACTTGAATACTCTCTCATTTGGATATTCCTCCTTTATATTTTTTTCTCTATAACAACTATATAGCTTTAAAAATTTTAATAAATTACTGTCTTTTGAAACCATTTTAGTGACTTTCTATTAATCTTTTCTTGTCTTGGCAGCTGTCTCCCTTCCATTGTTCCTTCTTCCTTCTGATCTGTCTCTAAATTTGCTCATTCACCACTATATTGTGACCACATTAGCCTTCTTTCAGTTATTTAAATAGCCTAGTCATTCCATATATTAAAACAATTTTTATGTTTTCATGTTTTTATGACCTTCCTCTGCTTAGATAGATGTTTCTTTCTTTAGTTTCTTCACAAATTATATGCGGGTATAATTTTCTCAGGGAAATCTTTCCTAGAGCCCTACCTAAATTGGATGCAAGTTTATCTTTTATTATCCTGAAGCTTCCTAAATACATTAAGAAATTAATACACCCTCTCTGTTGGTAACAAGTGTGATCAATAACTTTTGGCTATTAAGCAAAAGACATTTTTCTTTTTGTAACATTAAATGATTCTAGCTATTTTAAGAAACTGGTGTCTTAAAATTGTACAGACTGCCTCTTTGATGTTGTTATAGAAGAACAAAGACCTGATCACTCAACCAGTCTACAGAGGGTTGGTGGAATAAATCATACCATGATTGCTCCTCAGTACTGCAAGTATTGTTGCTCTATAGGATGTAATAGAAGTCATAAACTTTTCCTCTTTGAAGTAGTTGCCTTGTTGCTGCCAAAACCCATCATGCTCTCTCCTGTAAACAGAATCACTGCTCAGTCATGAGGCAAGATCATGTCTCATAATTAGAGGTTGGAAATAGTGTGGTTTATATCTGAATCCTGGTTAATTTTTAAATTCAGGGTGAAGAGTCAAAAGCATATCTCTCTGATTGTACAAAGGGAAATTTCTATTTTCATTTGCTCCTAATTACTGTTAGTTCAGAAAGGAGGCATTGCTGAATATTTTGGTAGAAAGGTTACTTTTATAGGTTTTATTTCAAATAAGAAACATTTAGGAATTCCCTGGAATATTGGTACAGATATATAAATTTAGGACAACTAATATAAATGGATTACTTGTACTATTTTTTGGATCCTTTTTGGTGGAATGTGATTCCTGATTATATACAATTGTGGTCTCTTTTGGGGAAAGGCCCTTTTCCTTGGCATATTTTAGCTGAACTCAAACATTGCAATATTTTTCCCAGGAGTTTTGGGTAATGACAGTTGTCTGGAAGGTAATATATTTAAATATAAAATAAAGTTTTCCAGTTGTAGAAAAGTGAGATAAACTTAATTGAAAAAACCCACCATAGTGCACCGGTAGAGAGACTGTATATCGGACAGGGTGCTTGCCTTGTAAACCGCTGACCTGGATTCGAGTCCCAGCTTCCAAATGGTCCCCTGAGCACTGCCAGGATTAATTCCTGAGGCCAGAACCAGGAGTAACCTCTGAACATCGCTGGGTATGGCCCCCAAACAAAAATAACAAAAAACAAATGAGAGAAAAAACCCATCATAATCTCTAATCAAACCAAGGATTTATGTTTTTGTTATTTCCTATAGATTTCATGTTTTGTTTTTATATTGTAAGCTGCAGTAATTATCCTGTGTTCTTAGATTCATTTTATTTTTGATAATTGTTGTTATTCTTATTATTTTGGATGTTTGATTACACCTGGAGGTGCTCAGGGTTTACTCGTGGCAGACTCAAGGATCACTCCTGGGTATTAGGTTAGCCAAGTGCAATGTAAATGTCTTATCTACTATACTATCTTTCAGACCCCTATGCTTCATTTTTTAATGCTTTTATAGTATTCTATGCAGTAACTATGTTATCACTGCTTATCTATTATATTGATGGTTTGCTTTATGGTATATTTTTAACAATATCTTTGTTTTCTTTTAATTTTGCAGGCAGAGACTTTTTTTTGGGTTAGCCATGCATCAGCACATTCCCAGAGTGTTGCTAAAGCCAAATATGAATTTTTATTTGGTAGATCTGAAGAGATAACTCCAGATAATAGTAAGTATTTCACTATATTTGTCTTTTGGAAATCATATTAAAATGCCACTTAAATTTTCTATCTCTATAGCTGAGTATTTTTCAAAGCAAGAGCTGACTTGACATTTTCTAGAACTGTCTGAGTCACATCTTGTATTTCTGAGTTCATTTTAGAGGGATTTTTCTGATGGGTAATTATATTTAACAGATTTCACAAAGGTAGGAAAAATAATATTCTATTAATAAAGATAAAGGACGTATTGGCTTCCCTTTGAAGTTATATATTGATATTACAGAGAGTTGCAGGATAAGAATACTGCTTACAGACCTAGGCTTGGTCTTCCAAATTCCTGGGTTTGAATTTTGGACTTGTAACTTATGAGATATATGACTAAGTTAATCCTGTTTCTTGGGTCTTGGTTTTCTCATCTTTAGATTGGATTTTTAATAACAATATGTCTCATAACTCTTGAAGATTAAGTATATTGACATATAAACATTTCATAAGTACTTGTATGGTTTGTAAAATATATTTTTTGCTACTATTATTACTATAATAATCACTATTAGATTTCAAATC
>JAOXYA010126187.1:0-10372 GCA_028565675.1 Sorex palustris
TCTGCCTATTGTCTGTCATCTACAAGTTGTTCACTCGAGTCATTCTAAATAGGATTGGCAGAACACTAGATGAAGGAAAACCATGCGAGCAAGCCGGGTTCCACAAAGGATCAGCACCATCGGTGACTGGAAAACTGGGGAGCGGGGGTGGAGGGAGGAGACCAAGTCCTGATACAAGTGGTCTTGGAGAGCTCAGTCACAGGTTGAGGGTAGAATCTTAAGAGGCCTACAGAAGTAAAAATGTATACTTTATCCTAAGAAAGGGGCCACATCCGGGGGCCGGGCCGGCTCTGCGCGCGGCGCCGGGTGAGTCAGGCCGGGTTTTCCCTCCGCCTCTGGCCTCCTGGAGCCCGGCGCGTCCCGCCCTCGCCGAGCCGGCTCCGGGCGCGCCCGCCGCGTTTTCCCCGCGCCCCCGGCGGCCCGGCTGGGCTCAGTGTGGGCCGGCGCCGGGCCCGGGACGGAGGTTCGAGTCCTCGCCGGGGACACAACCATGGTGAGCGGGGCGCGCGCGGGGCGGGGGGTGCCGGCCGCGAGGGGGGCGCCCACCCCGCGACCTTGGCCCCCTGCAGCCAGTCACCCGCGGGGTTTCCGCGAGCGTCGCGCGCACCCGGCCCCCGGCTTGCAGGCACCTTTCGGCGCGGAGCGGGGACCCCCTGCGACGCCGACGGCAGGTGACCCGGAGCGCTCCCGCTCGGGGTGCCCCGCGCCCTGCCGGGGTCCGAGCGCGGCCCCACCTCCAGCCCCGCGGTTCGGTGCCGGCCCCGGGGCGCGGGTCCCGACTCGGCCTCAGCCCAGCCCCGCCTCCGGCGCCGGGAGCCCCCAGAAAGGGTCGCCCCCCAGGACCCCGCGCTTCAGGGAATAGCCACCCCCTCTCCCGGCCGGCCGCGGCCGGGCACCCTCCCTCCCCGCCCCGCATCGCAGGGAGGGGGACAGCCCCAGGACCCGGCAGCGCGCACCGGCCCGGCCCAGTGAGCGAGGCCGAAAGCGGGGCGCGGGCGCGTCTCCCCAGAACCGATCGCACCGACTCTCGCCGGCACCGGCGCCTCCCGCCGCCCCGAGCCCGAGCTGCGGTCCCGGCGCCGCCGGCCCAGGAGGACCGACCCGGTCCAGGCGCTCCCGCCCGGCGCGTGTGTGGGTGCAGGTGCCAGACTGAAGCCGGCGCGCGCGGCCCGCGGCCGCCACCCCCGTGAGGGCGCAGCCCCGGGTTCCCCCTAGCTGTCTCTGCGAGCCTCGGTTTCCCTGTCTGTGCAGTGGGGCAGAGTGACCCAGCCGGTTAGGGGATGAGCCGCGAGAGCTGCCGCCCCACTAGCAGGCACTGGGGGCCATCGTCGCTGCTGGTTACACCCGGCATCGCCAGCCTCGCCGGCCCCAAGGGGAGCCGGTGGGGGGGCACATTCCTGTCCCATTCCTTCCGGGCAGCTGCAGGCACGCCCCTCCACAAAGCTGATCCCCAGCAGCTGGTGATCCCCTCCCCTGGGGCTGGCCCCCACTTCCATCCTGAACTTTCTGTCCAGAGGTGGGCAGGCTCGGGAGGACTTGTGCGCCGGAGCCTTTCTCCCGAACTGAGAGCGACCTTGGGGCACCAGCCTCAAGCCCCTCCCTGCGTCCACTGCACCAGCTGACTCTCGTGGGTTATGAGGCGTTCCCCAGCCTTGGTCCCTCCATCTGCCCTGGGGGTCCTGACAAAGAGGCAGGCAGCAATGGTTACGACCCCACCCTGGGTGATGATGGGGTTGGGGGCAGGAAGCCATGCCCAGGAGCCTGTGGGGCCCCGGGGATAGGCTCCCAGGCAACAGGCAGGAATGGGGGGGGGCTTGAGAGGGGATGGTCTCGGCATTGAGCCCAGGTCTTGGGGACCGGCAGCCTCACACACCCTGCGGGCCAAGTGCTCAGAGCTTGTGGGTTCTGTCTGTGTCCCCCCGAAGCCCAGCATGTGAGTGCCTCCAAGGGCACCTTGAAGGGGGCTATCTCTTCCAGGTGGGTCCCTGACACTAACCCCTGCTGGCAGGTGGGACACTGGTTCTCATGTCTTGTGACCTTTGGGGAAGGGCATGTAGGGTGCCTGGGGTGGGGCTACTCGGGACTGTGTTAGGGGATGTGCTTCTGGGAGGGGTTTGTCCTGGCACCACCTGCATCAGGTGACAGCACTCGGGTAGAGTCTCCCCACCTTTCATCTGGCCTCACGCAGAGGGTGGGAGCCCAGGTTCTTATGGGGCCCTGAGGAGGGTTCCAGGACCTTTGGGTGCAGGGGTGTCTATAGTGAGAGGGGACCGCAGTGGGTCCTTCCCCGTGACGTGGGTACTGGGGGTCCAGCACCAAGCATGGATCTGCTCTGCCCTGGGCGGGGAACTGGGGGAGTCACCATCAGCCACCTCACAGACCTCCCGGTACCTGCCTTTGTGCCCCGTGACCTGCCCCTGACTGGGGTCTGGGACACCCCCAGGTTGAGCTCCAGAATCCCCCAGCCATTTCCAGAGGGTTGAGCTCTGGGACCCACCCCTCCCTTCACAGTCCTGGAAGCTGGGGGGAGCAGGCAGTGCCCTCCTGGTGCCCCCCAACCCTCTGCCCAGTACTTTGTCTTCCAGGACACAAATCCCGGAAGCCTGCCAGGAGGTGGAGCCTCCCAGCAGCCATTGTTTGGGGCCTTGGGGTGGGATTCTGGAAGCAGATGGGGGGCTCGTTGGCAGGCAGCTGTGTGGGACAGGGATCGTGCTGCTGGGCGCAGAGTGGGGGTCCCGCTCAGACCTCCTCCTTTTGAGGTACCTGGCGTGCTGAGCTTTGAGATGGTCCCTGACACAGGGACAGGCCCTGCTGGCCCAGGTTTGGTCACCCTATCACCGGGCCCCGTGGCCTTTGTGCATCCATGCTTCTCTGTGTTGCCAGGCCTGCGTGCACCCCGCCTGGGCTTCTGTTCCCCAATCCCCATCCGTTCCTTGCCCGCATCACTGGGTCACAGTCCCAGGATGAGCTGGGGGTGCGACAGCCCTGCCAGGCAGGTTGGGGCTTTGCCGTGCTCGCTTCGCCCCATGCGCCCCCACCTACACCCTAAGCACCTGGTCCAGAATGGTTGCGTTGTTGTCCCCGCGTCCTTCCTTCCCTAGGGTCCCACTTCGTCCTTCCTCCCCTAGGGTCCTACTTCCTGTTTGCCGCAGCCCCCCTCCACCCCTCCCATGCCAGGTGCTTCCTGTGAGCATGCTGGCCTCATCCCCTCACAGGAAACGGAGCGTCCCCAGGGGGCTGAGATCACTAGCCAAATCGGGAATTAGGGGTAGCAGGAGCCGGGCCAGAGGCTGACAGCCTCATGCCTGCTTGAGACTTGGGGACCCTCTTTTTATTTTTTTCTGTTTGGGTCACACCCGGTGATGCTCAGGGGTTACTCCTGGCTCCGCACTCAGGAATTACTCCAGCGGTGCTCAGGGAACCATATGGGATGCTGGGAATCTAATTCGGATCGGCCACGGACCAGCCAAGCGCCCTACCCTCTGGTGCTATCGCTCCAGCCCCTTGGGGACCCTCTTTTTACCCGTCCGCGTACCCCATTCTGGATTTTCTGCAGGATCCCCCCTGCCTACCCAAATCTGCCCCTCCTGGGTCTGAGCAGGTTGGGCCAGTAGCTGGAAATGGGGTGAGGCCACCCCCCAGCTAACGGTGCCCTCCAACACACAGGAGCCGCCGCCAGAGGCCTGCTGACTTTTCATGGGCACAGCCCCCCCGCCTGCGGCCTCGGCCATGGGCAGTGTGGGCAGTTTGCTGGAGCGCCAGGACTTCTCCCCGGAGGAGTTGCGGGCAGCGCTGGCAGGGCCGCGGGGCTCCCGGCAGCCTGACGGGCTTCTCCGGAAGGGCCTGGGCCAGCGGGAGCTGCTCAGCTACCTGCACCTCCCCAAGAAGGACAGCCGGACCCCCAAGCGCGGCGCCCGCGGCGAGCCCACCGACTATGCCACCCTCTGCTACCGGGAGCACCCTCGTGCCGGGGACTTCAGCAAAACTTCCCTGCCTGAGCGAGGGCGCTTCGACAAGGTGGGTGACCCCGGGGGGGGGGGGGCGGGGGAGTATCTGCCTGCTGGTAAGTCTCTGTCTCATCTCTGTCTCTGTTGCATCTCCCCGCAGTACCGCATCCGCCCGTCCGTGTTCAAGCCCGTGGGGGGCAGCGGCAAGGGCTTCCTGTCCATGCAGAGCTTGGCTGCCCACAAGGGCCAGAAGCTGTGGCGCAGCAACGGCAGCCTGCACACGCTGGCCTGCCACCCGCCCCCCAGCCCGGGACCCCGCGTCAGCCAGGCCCAGGCCCGCGCCCGCCTCCTGCACGCACTCAGCCTGGACGAGGCCAGCCGCGAGCCCGAGCCCAGCCTGTCCGACTCTTCCAGCGGTGGCAGTTTCAGCCGCAGCCCCGGCCCCTTCAACGCCTCGCTGGGCCACGTCACTCACCTCGGGGGCTCCCTGGACCGGGCCTCGCGGAGCCCCAAGGAGGCCGTGAACTGCCTGCCCGAGCCACCCCCCCCTTACGAGTTCTCCTGCCCCCCCAAGGAAGAGGTGCTGCCTGAGGCCTGCGAGGAGCTCAAGAGGGGTCTGGGGGACGAGGACGCCTCCAGCCCCTTCACGCAGGTGAGAGGCTTTGCCTGCAGGGAAGGCGTGGGGCCTGGAAGATGGTGGACAGGGCACTGGGGTGGTAACAGCGGGTAGGGCGCTTGCCTTGCATCCAGCTGACCCGGGTGCCACTCACAGCATCACTAATGGTCCCCTGAGCACCACCATGAGTGATCCTGAGTGCAGAACCAGGAATAACCCCTGAGCACTGTCCGATGTGAGAAAGAATGTTTAGGGGGCAGGGTGCCTGCCTTGTGCAGACCCCCTGGGGTTCCATCCTAGACCCTCCGTAGGTCCCTTGAACACCACCGGGTGTGGCCTAAAGACCCAAAAAAGAAAAAGATGGTGGAGCCAAGTGGCCACTGACCCCTTCCAGGGCATGGGGTAGAGTGTCCTGGAGGTTCCAGCGGGGAGCCGAGCGGGGAGGGGGTGGGGCGGACACGTGGGGCAGGCGGTGCCCTCGGCGAGCTGGGGCCAGTGTGGCTGTGGCCCGCAGGTGCTGGAGGAGCGCCAGCGGCTGTGGCTGGCCGAGCTGAAGCGCCTGTACGTGGAGCGGCTGCAGGAGGTGGCGCAGAAGGCCGAGCGCAGCGAGCGCGTCCTGCAGCTGCAGCTCTTCGTGGCCGAGCAGGAGCAGCGGCGCCTGCGCAAGGAGCTGCAGGCCCAGCAGGGCCTTCTGGGGCCTGAGCCCCGCGGTCCCGGTGCCCCCGCGGAGGGCGACCCCAGCAGCCCCCGGCTGGAGGAGGAGGCGCGCTGGGAGGTGAGGAGCCGCGGGGTGGGTGCACGGGCAGGGTGCCCCCCCACCCCAGGCTCCCGTGAACCAAGCCCCAGTATTCCCCTGCCCAGGTGTGCCAGAAGACGGCGGAGATCAGCCTGCTGAAGCAGCAGCTGCGCGAGGCCCAGGCCGAGCTGGCGCAGAAGCTGGCCGAGATCTTCAACTTGAAGACGCAGCTGCGCGGCTGCCGGGCGCAGGCGCAGGCCCAGGACGTCGAGCTGGCGCGGCTGCGTGAAGCGGTGCGGGACAGCGGAACGGCCCCGACGGAGGGCCCGGCCGCCTGCCAGACGGACGATTGCAAGAGCCGCGGGCTGCTGGGGGAGTCGGGCGCGGGCGGGGAGGCGGCCGACGCAGGCCCCGAGCAGCTGCGGGCCGAGCTGCTGCAGGAGCGGCTGCGCGGGCAGGAGCGAGCACTGCGCTTCGAGCAGGAGCGGCGCACGTGGCAGCTGGAGAAGGAGCGCGTGCTGCGCTACCAGCGCGAGATCCAGGCCGGCTACATGGACATGTACCGCCGCAACCAAGCGCTGGAGCAGGAGCTGCGGGAGCTGCGGGCGCTGCGGGAGCCGCCCGAGCCCTGGAACCCGTGCCTGGAGTCCTCCAAGATCTGACGGCAGGGAGGCTGCTGCTCAGGAAGAAGGAACAGGCGCCTCTGGCCAGCCGGCTCTGCCCTGCAGGGATCGAGGTCCCCCACCCCCAACGCACACGCGAGTGCGGGGATGCAGAGTGGGCTGGAGAGGCCGCGGCAAAGCCCAGCGCGGCTCCCTGGCGCCGTGTGGCCCAGGGAAGGAGGCTGAGGCCGGGAGCCGCGTGATGCCAGGGCCGGCAACAGAGAGGGAAGCCGGGCCGGGAACTGCCGGCTCCTCCGGAATAAAGCCGTTTGTTTGTTTTTTTCCTACCAGGAGGCCCTGTCTGCTCTTTTGGGTCTGTCTGCAGCCCGAGGCCGGAGGATGATCAGGGCGAGGTGACTGGGGGAGAGTCACAAACCATTCCCTTGCCCCCCCCATGGGAGCCTAGAGGTCCCTGGCGGCGCTGGGGGTGGAGCAGCAGCCCTGTGGTTCCGTGGGCTGGAATTCCTTTCTTCCGTGCCAGTGGGATGTGCCACGTGGGGAACCTGCAGGAACAGAACAGCGAGTCAACCAAGGATGGCCAGAGAAGGGGTGTTCTCCGTGGGGAGGGCCTGGTCCCCACTGCCTGGTCTGGTGCTGTTGGTGGCAGCCAGCATTGGAGGTCCCCATGTCCCTGGCACCTCACATCTCTATTCTGCCCTAGAAAGTCTCCTGAAAACGGGACAGAGAGAGCTCAGAAGCCTTTAGTGGGCACGACCCCCAGAGGGATGTGGCGTTCTTCTAAGTGCACCTAAATAAGGATTTGACGTGTATTCTAGAAGGTTCTGTTCCAGGAGCAACCATCCTTGCACACTCAAGTCTTGCTTGCAAGACAAGGCCCCTAAAGCTGATCCCCCTAGCTCCCCCTCCGCACCTCAAGACCTTTGGCCCGCACCCTATGGAGTTGTTCTGTCCCCCATGGGATGGTCCTGGCACAGGCGGTCTGGAGATGACCGGTTTCTAGATGTTTCCTGGCTACCATGACAACCCCAAGCTTCTCAGGCAGCTCCTTCCATAGGTGGGTTCTGAGGGTAGAGAGGGGTGTCCAACTCAGGAGGTGGATGGAATGGAGAGCCCGATTTTTTTTTTGGTGGGTCACACGTGGCATGCTCAGGGGTTGCTTCTGACTCTGCACTCAGGAATTCCTCCTGGTGGTGCTCGGGGGACCACGTGGGATGCTGAGGATGGAATCTGGAGCGGTTGTGTGCTCCCTGCTCTATTACGACTCTGGCCCTGGGACACCCCAGTTCTAAGGGGGTGTGTGCCCTCGGCTGTGTGGTGCTGCCTGGCCGTGAAGGCAGGGAGGTGTGTCAGGGGAGTGTCAGCATCTGCCTCTCCCCACTGGCCTCACCCCGGCCTGCTTGGGCAGAGCCCAAGTCTGGAAAGCTCCTTGGGCTTGGGGGTGGAGGGGAACCTCCCCTGCCCCAAACTGAGACCCACACGTCCCTCTTGGACCCTGGTGCTCACTTCTCGAACCCCTCAAAGCCACGATCTCAGTCAGGCTCCAACCCCTGACTCCTGGGTCCACCTTATCTCCCCACCTGGCAATTAGGGAGCTGGGCGGGCCCCCAAGGCCCTGGGGAAGAGCAGGTGGGCGGGACCAAAACTTGGCAGCAGTGCCAGAAACCAAGGCCTGGCTCCCATGAGGGGGAGCGCACCTGGGCGGGACGGGATCCCAGGCCCTGCTGGGCGAACCAGTTCCTGGTCCCCAAGCCGGCTGGGTGGCTGAGGCACAGGTGCCCCTGGAGTGGCAGATACCCGGGACAAGCACTCCCTCTTGCCTTGGGGCATCCCTGGCCCTAGACTCTTGGTCACCTCCTGTTTTTCACCAGCTCCCTCCTCCAGGCAGCCACCTTGGTGATTCTCAGACTTTTTGTTTGGGACCACGCCCAGTTTAGTGCTGGGGTCATTCCTGGTAGTGCTAAGGACTGAACCCAGTCTCCTGCCTGCAAAGCATGAGTTCCCAGCCCTTTGACTTATTTCTTTTGTCGGCAGGTGATGGGGTTGGGCCACACCCAGCAGTGCTCAGGGTTACTCCTGGTGATGCCTGACGTACCAGATGCAGTTCTGGGGGTTGAACCTGGCTCAGCTGCAGGAAAGCCAAGCCCCCTTCCTCTCTGTCCTATTTCTCTAGCTCCCCTTTGAGCTATTTCCCTATTTTAGATAGATTTTTTTTCCCCTTTCGCAGTGCTGGGGATGGAGCCAAAATCTGAGGCATTCACCACTCACCCCTCACACCTGAGCTTGGGGGGCTGGAGAGAGCCAGTCAGTGGGGAGGAGTCCAGAGTGATAGCACAGCGGGTAGGGCGTTTGCCTTGCATGCAGCCAATCCAGGTTTGATCCCTGCATCCCACATGGTCCCCTGAGCACCACCAGGAGTGATTCCTGAGTGCAGAGCCCTGAGCATTGCCGGCAGTGAACCAAAAAAGGCAACAACAACAACAACAAAAATTAATCCTATTGGGGCCAGAGTGATATAGTACAGTGGGTAAGACATTTGCCTTGCACACAGCCAATCTGGGTTCTATTTCCGGCATCCCATATGGTCCCCTGAGCACTGTCAGGAGTAATTCCTGAGTACAGAGTCAGGAATAACCATTGAGCATCACTGGGTGTGACCCAAAAGCAAAACATAAAATGAAAAAATACAGTGGGGAGGTCTCTTGCTTTGCACGCAGCTGACCTTGGTTCAATCCCTGGCACCCCAAATAGTCCCTGAGCACTGCCAGAAGTGATTCCTGAGCACAGAGCCAGAGTAACCCCAGTGCCCCCAAACCCCCCAAAATAAAAACAAAACCTGGCCCCCAAACCCAAAACAACAATAACAAAAACTGGCCCTGCTTCTCCTTAGAAACTCTTGCCACCTGGAGCTTGGCACCTGTGCCAACAGGACTCCCAGATCTCCTTGGAGCTCTCCGTATTGTTTATGGAGCTCCCCTTAAACAATGGTCTATCGTCAGCCCCTTAATTCCCTCTGGACTGTGTGGCTTTCAGTCACATACCCGGGAGCTCTGGACTGAAAGGAGGATCAAGAGCTGGGATCCCTGGCGACCAGAGAGATAGAGACAGGCAGGGAGGACCTTCCTTGCATTGGCTGACCTGAGCTTGATCCCAGTCATCCCATATGGCACCCCCAGCACTGCACTTCCACGTGTGGCCCAAAAGCAGAGAGAGAAGGCAAGGAAGCTGGTCTGGGGGCATGAGGAAGGTTCTGGGATCACGCAGGGTGGGGTGTGTCTAGGAGTCTCCTGAGGGGAGCAGGCATCGGTGTGATCTCGGGGTACAGATGCCGAGAAGGGCATCTCACAGGGCACCTGCTGCAGGGCACAGGAAAGGCACAATGGGCCAGATGTTGCAACCAAAGCAGAGGTGTCCTGAGGGGTGTGTGTAGAGGTACAGACACAAGCTGCTGTGTTTCTCTAGGTGATGGGCACAAAGGGGCGGGGCAAGTCTTGGCTTGGTCCTTCTGACCGCATATATTTTGGGGAGGGGGCACGCCCGTGCTACTCAGGGCTTCCAGCTCTGCGCTCAGGGATCACTCCTGGCGGTGCTCAGGGAACCATTTGGGATACTGGGTATTGAACCTGGGTCAGCCACATACATGCAAGGGAAATGCCCTCCCCACTGTACTAATGTTTGGGCCCATTTAAAAAAAAATTGGGGGCTGGAGTGATAGCACATCGGGTATGGCATTTGCCTTGCACACGGCTGACCTGGGTTTGATTCCCAGCATCCCATATGGTCCCCCGGCCACCGCCAGGAGTAATTCCTGAGTGCAGGGCCAGGAGTAACCCCTGTGCATTGGCAGGTGTGACCCCCCCCCAAAAAAAAACAAAAATAATTATTGTTTTATTTTGGATTTTGGATCACACCTGGCAGCGCTCAGGGTTCATTCCAGTTCTGTTCTTGAGGGTCTCTCCCAGCATGCTTGGGGGTCATGCAGTGCTAGAGATGAAATGGGTCAGGGGACCAGAGTGATAGTATAGCAAGTAGGGCATTTGCCTTGCAGGAGGCAGACCTGGGTTCAATTCCTGGCATCCCATATGGTCCCTCATGCCTGCCAGGAGTAATCCCTGAGAGCAGAGCCAGATGTAAGCCCTTGAGCACTACCAGGTATGATTCTCCACTCCCCCCCCAAATTTTTTTAAATGGAGTCACTGTATCACTGTCATCCCACTGTTCGTCAATTTACTTGAGCGGGTGACAGTAATGTCTCTATTCATCCCGGGGAATGAGACCTGTCATAGTTACTATTTTTGGCATATCGAATACGACATGGGTACCTTTCCAGGCTTTGCCAGTGTGGGCAGCATACTCTTAGTAGCTTGCTGGACCCTCCGGCTGCGATAGCACAGTGGTAGGGCGTTTGCCTTGCACACAGCCAACATGGCCGACCCGAGTTCGATTCCTCCGC
>JAOXYA010126246.1:0-10371 GCA_028565675.1 Sorex palustris
CTCCGGCTCCGGGCACATCTCTTTGATTCCACTGTTCTTCCTGCATTAACATATGCCTCAGAGACCTGGGCTCTACGAAAACAGGATGAGAATGCTATTTGGGTCTCCCAAAGAGGAATCAAAAGAGCTATTCTTTCACTCAAGTGAGAGAAAGAATCCGGAGTTCTGACCTCCATCGATGATTGAAAATCAGGGACGCTGTCTCATTTACCAAGGCATCGAAGATCAGATGTGCTGGACATGTAATGCAATTTGGAGACAACTGCTGGACTAGAGCCATTACCGACTGGCTTCCACAGGATTCCACAGGACGTCAAAAGATCACATGGCCGCCCACTTATGAGATGGTCAGACTTCTTCGTCAAGACTCTGAATAATTGGTTTGAGATTCTTTGTGTTCCTGGATTGAGCAGACACCATTGGGCTACACTAGCACATGGCAGGGACTAATGGAGATGTTACTGGCACCCGCTCGAGCAAATTGATGTGTAACGAGATGTCAAGTGATCAAGTGAAGTGATTTCAACACCAATCCTACCACCAGGGTCAACTTCCCTCCACCAGTGTTCTGATATTCCCTCCCAACCCAAACCCCGATCCCTGTCTATCAATTAGATAGACACATTTAAAAGCTTCAGTGGTTCCAGCTTAGATCTCATGTTTTCAGTGTTGAATTCTGCATTCGGATATATGGCTATACTCACCCTATCACCATTATAACTGAAGCCTCAACCCTGTCCATCCATGACTTTCCATTGTTTTCATCTCCCCTCACCCATCCTATCCCCTGCCCCCGCCTTTGAATCCTTTCCTTCTCTTTCTCTCTTAAACAATGGGGTAAAAACTCATCTAGGCATCCCTCCTTTACTGAAATACATTTACTCATCCAGTGTTCTATATGCCACAGATAAGTGAGATTATTCTATGTTTGTTTCTTCTTCTGGCTTATGTCACTCAACATGATATCTTCCAGTTCCGACCAGATATCAGCAAATTGCATTGTTTCATTGTTCCTTGCTGCTGCATAGCATGTGTGTGTGTGTGTGTGTGTGTGTGTGTGTGTGTGTATGCCACATCTTCATAATTCATTCATCTGTCCTTGAGCACCTAGGTTTATTCCATCACGGTAAGTTTATTCCATATCTTAGCTATCATACTGAGTGTAGCAATGTATAATGGTGTGCATATGTCCTTTTGAGAGAGTGTTTTTATGTTCTGGGGATAATGTTCCCATTTAAAAATGGGATTGCTGGGTCATATGGCAGTTCAATTCTAAGTTTTTACTTAGAATTCTCTATATTGTTTTCCCCAGGTGTTGAACCAAACAAAATTCCTACCAGCATTGGATGAGAATTCCTTTTTTACCACATGCCGGCCAACACAGATTGTTCCTACTATTTTTGATATGCGTCATTCTCACTGGTGTGAGATGGTATCTCATTTGAATTTGTCATCTGGATTTGGATTTCTCAGAGCCATTTTTTGGTAAGCTCTGCCACTGATGACATACATTCCGCTGAGATCAACTGACGGGTGGCATGGAGCTGCTCATCCTGCTCCTTTAAATTAATTTTCTCTGTTGTTTCAAGTCTGCCTTTTCAACAGAGTGACCAGATGTCTTTGAGTGCCTCTGGCAGGCTTGGCACTGGAAGACATTGCCATTTCTCCCAGAGAACCTCCAACGGGATGCTGAGCCAAGATGCAAGAGCCGGCACTGAGTATGGGGATTTTTCCAACACTGGATGGGTTCTTAGCTATCTATCTAGAGCCCAGTAAATCTTCCCTTGCTAATTTATCAACAGACCTATAAGATAAGCTAACAAAACCTTGCTAAGATGATCTTGTTAGGAACAGAGATAGGTATAATTAGGTTGTCTGCTCTTTCAGAACCCTATTCTGTGCATTCACCAAGTAGGGTGGAGAATATTTCCATGTTGAGCAGGTCAAAGGGCTAAGGAGTCCTCCCTAGGTCAATGCCAATTCAATCATGCATGACCAATTAAAAGGACTGAGTGGACTCTGGTGAAGTCCAATTGTTATTGCAACCAAGCCAGCGGCTAGTGGAGCTTTGACTGCTAACCTGGTTATTGATTCTGGGTTTCTTAATCTGAAAAATAGGACAAAAATAGTAGTTCACTAGGGGAGTTATGGGCATTTTCATTGCTCCTGAGGACTGTGTTTTGAAACTTCAATGCCGGTGGAGTATAGATAATACACACCTCGGCAGGAGAAATCCTGACTTCTAGGTCTGCCTCTGTCAATGTCTGGTTGTGCAATTTGGGGCCAGGCACTCGCCTTTTAAAATTTTTTTTTCTTTTTGGGTCACACCTGGCGATGCACAGGGGTTACTCCTGGTTCTGCACTCAGGAATTATACCTGGCGGTGCTCAGAGGACCATATAGGATGCTGGGAATCAAACCTGGGTCGGTCGCGTGCAAGGCAAACGCCCTAGCCGCTGTGCTATTGCTCCAGCCCCAGGCACTCACTTTTCTGGGCATCAAATTCTTCTGGAGAAGGAGAGGAGATCCCCTCCGATCCCCAAGGAATCCAGCCTGGATATGCATAGGGCCCTCAATACTCACTCTCTCCTCTTCCCACCCACCACTCCCCATCTCACCCATCTTTATCTCCTTAGTAACAAACCAGCTCAATAGCCTGGCTATTTTTTCCACATGTATCTAGGCCCTGTGGTGGAGGGAACCCTGTTTTCACAACTAGATGTCAAGGGGGCCCTGAACTTGTGAGATAGGAAAATACTCATTGAAGTCTATCTTTTTTTTTTCTTGAAAATATAATGTCCTTTCAATCTTGTGGCTGAAATCAAGTAGATCATGGTGTATAAGTTAGGATACACAACATCTTTTTTTTTTTTTAAAAACAATGTGATCATAACCCATAGGTGTGTAAACTCAAAAAAACAGCAGCGGTCTATCTCTCCCCGCTGCCCACGTTCGGTAGTCCCACACTGGTTCCCCCACCCCAGGGAGGTCGATGGCGATGGGCAGGTGAAGGAAGGAAATGAAGGGACAGGCTGGTTGGTGTCAGCTGCAGTTTATTCCATTCCCATCTCTATTCTCTGATTCTCCTCCTGTCTCTTCTTCCCTCATGCTACTTCATTCTCCTCCTCAATCCCCCTTCATTCTCCTTCCAGCTCTGGAATCTGAATCCCCTTTTTCCTTCTCCTTCTGAAGTCTGGATCTTGATCCCCCAGCCCACAATTACAGTCTAGTTAAATCCCCAAACCATGAGGGGTTGGAGTAACAATTACACATAGGTTTGGTCACAATCAATAGGGGTAGAGTTCTTTCCCTCAGGGAAAGCCGCTTCTAGGACAGATACTCTCACCAGGATGACCCACCCTAGAGCAGAATCCCACAGGTATATTTCTTCTTTCCTTGTCCAACAAACATATAACAACAAACAGCATACATATTATAAATCATTTTGTTTGGATACAGTAAAGAAATATCTTAAGCTTATAGAATTGCTCTTCTAGGGCCATCTTGATCTCAGACTACAGTGCTCAGGCCAGATAGTCTTTCCTATCCCTAGCAGGGTCCTAGTCTCATCATTACCTTTGGATCATGACAGCATTTGTCTATAATCAAGCTCTTAACTTATAGTTAAGAATCGTGGCACTTTGGCCTGGCCCATTTCGATGCCAGGGTAGCTCACAGCTTGCCCTGGGTCCATTCAGTACCTCGTCGGGAAAGCACCCCTGCTTTTGGGATGCTAGGAACTAAGGGCAACTGAGGCTTAAGTCGAGAAAGTAGAGGTTAAAGTAAACTATTCAAAAGACATAAGGAGAGGAGAAAGGCAATATATAAATTACAATACAAGTTCCACGTCCTAGAAGGATCTGACCTTACAAATTCACAGATTTTGATTAGGGGAAAAAGCTGGTTAACTGGTTGGGTAAGAGTAGTTGCAGATAAGCACAGAGGAATGGGAGTGACTTGGGAGCACTGTGATGGGTGTAACTGATAAACTTAAACTCCTTGTGGTAAGGGAGAAAGGAGAAACCAATGTGATCCTACAGTGGTCAAGGTTAAACCTCTGCCCACATGCCTCCTACGTTCCTTAAGAATCGGGTGAGGAGGGGCTGGAGCTATAGCACAGTGGATAGGGCGTTTGCCTTGCATGCAGCCGACCCGGGTTTGATTTCCAGTATCCCATATGGTCCCCTGAGCACCGCCAGGAGTAATTCCTTCTTGCAGAGCCAAGAGTAACCCCGTGTATTGCTGGGTGTGACCCAAAAGCAAAAAAGAAAAAAATGAATAGGGTGAGGAGCAGCAGAGGACAGCTGATGGTTCCATCACCACCCCCAGGTTCTCGAGGGACTTCAGAGCCTTCGGCTTGTGTTCACGTTGTTTCTCTGTCCTTTCTTCTCTGCAGGGTATGGCAGCTGGAGAGAACTAGCCAAGGCTCTGGCCAGCAGGAACATACCCGCAGTTGACCCAAACCTCCAGTTCTACCACCCCCCGAGGTCAGACCTCAAGGTAAGTGACCTAAACCTGAGTCCTCGGCTCTCTGCCTTGCCCGTGGGCAGCCTCCACTTTCCTTGGGCAGAGGGGTTCCGAAACAGTGCCCCGTGCCGCAGCCTGGTCACAGGGTTACAGCAGGGTGCCCTCACCAAGTCCGAGTCACTCCCTTTATGATCCCCCTGCCGGATGGAGTCTTGGTCAGTGTTGCAGTTGGGTTCAGGGTCAGACCCAGCCATGCTCCCGGGCTTCTGGCTATGCAGGACCATGTGGCTGGGAATTGAATCTGGGGCGCCACTGTGCAAAGCATGTGCTCCGATCCACTGAGTGCTGTCCTCACCATAGCGTTCCTTAGGCCTAAGGAATTAGGGACAGAATTAGGTCTGGAGCCTGAACGTCGGACCGACTTGACTCCCCAAGGCTGAACCAGACTGAGCCCGGGATGTGCATGGAAAGAAAGGGCTGGGTTGCTGTCCCCGTGGGGCTCACACTTATTAGGACAAGTGGGTGCCGAGTCTGGGCAGAGGCCCGGGAGGAGTGAGGGAGACAGAGTCAAAGCTCCCGATCTCACTGGAGAAAACAGTGTTTCTGTCTAGGAAAGAACATTCAGGAAATAAAAGCAGCAGCGTTTGGTCTGTTCCGAGGAGGTAGTGTGGCCCCCACACGTAGGTCAGTAAGTTTCCCGGTGCAGGAACTGCATCCTTTCTGAACCCTCTGCCTCCCCACGGGGTCTGCTTGCATGCTGAATCCTGTGCTTTGTTTCCTCTGAGTTTATTCTTCACTCTTTCGCCAGGACCAAGACTTGCAGCGAGGAGGGAACAGTAATAGCAGCTACCTGAAGTGGAATAAACCTGTCCCCTGGCTCTCAGAGGTAAAAGGGCCCCACCGACTTGGGTCCTTGACACCGATAGATAGAAGCTGAGACCGGAACAGCACACAGCTGTTGGCACTGTATACGTTCCCCTGAGCCAACCAAAAAGGATTTTCTTTTTCCTTTTTGGGTCACACCCGGCGATGCACACCGGGCTTATGCACTCAGGAATTACTCCTGGCAGTGCTCAGGGGACCCTGCGGTATGCTGGGAATCGAACCCAGGTCGGCTGCGTGCAAGGCAAACACCCTACCCATTGTGCTATTGCTTCAGCCCCCAGGAAGAATTCTTAAGCACAGAGACAGGAGTAAGCCCTGAGCACTTCCAGGGCAGTCCTCCCCCTGCCACCCTGCTCTACTCCCCAACCCCCGCCCCCCAAAAAAGTTTTTAAGGCCAGAGAGACACTACAGTGAAGGCACTTGCTTTGCACATAGCTTAACCAACCCTGGTTCAATCCTTGGCATCACGTATGAGCCCTGTCTGGAAGGATCCCCACGCGCAGAGCCAGGAGTAGACACTGAGCTCTGCTGAGTGTGGCCCAAAAAAACTTCCGAAAAAAACCCTTTCTGAGCTTTTTCAGAGTCAGGGTAGGTACCCCCATCCCACTTCCTGTACTTCCTGGAGCCCCGGCAGCCACACGCATACCCCGCTGCCACCGCCAGGTGAGCCCACCACTCACTTACACGTTCTGGGTTTTCTGGGGTGACCTCTCCAAACTCTGCAGAACTGACATCCCAGTGGGAGGACGCAGATTGGAAGCCCACCAAGCTCAGCTAAGAAAAACACTAACACAGAAGGCTCAGCTAGCAACAAAGAGCTTAGTAAACCCTCAACAAGGACTTGATGAATACACCTGTCCCCTGGCTCTCAGAGGTAAAAGGGCTCCACTGACTTGGGTCCTTGACACCGTTCGATAGGAGCTGGGGCCGGAGCAGCACACAACTGATTGGGGTTTGATCCTTGGCACTTGACATGGTCCCCTGAGCCTACCAGGAAGGAGTCTTGAGGACAGACGCAGGAGTAAGCCCTGAGCACTACGACAATTTTCACACATTTTCTTTTACTAATCATTATATTAGTCATTTAGTGGTAACAAGCAATAGAAAATAAATAATTGTGGCCCTGCCCTGGGGGCAGACTTGAGGGGGGTTGGGAAAATGGAGACAGCGGTGGTGGGGTTGGTGTTGGAGTGCCTGTAACTGATTGTCATGAACAACTTTGTAAGCCACAGTGTTTAAATGAAGTGAGGGTGAGGGGACAGTTTTTACAGATTGCTCCAGAGATCCACAGGAACTTTTTTTCTACTGATTATTTTTTAAAATTTCACTGAATTAGAGCCAGAGATAGTACAGCAAGTAGGGCACTTGCCTTGCATGTGACTGACCTGGGTGCAGTCCCCGGCATCCCATGTGCTCCCCGACCCCCTCACGTGAGCATTGCCAGGGGTGATCCCTGAGCACAGACTCAGGAGTGTGCCCTGAGCATTGCAACTCCCCTTGCCCCCAATTCCCCCACTGAGCTAGGAACAGAAGCAAATGAGCTCCAGACTAATGCCATGTTCTTTCTCTGGGAAACACTGCCATGGCCTGTGGACCTACTGAGTGCAGGCCACATCTCCTGGGAGGTGGACAGCGAGGCCAGGATGGAGCCCCCAATCCACACCAAACACTTGCGCTCGGGGGGCGCGATGATCTTGATCTTCATGGTGCTGGGGGCCAGGGCCGTGATGTCCTTCTGCATCCAGTCAGTGATGCCTGGGTACATGGTGGTGCCCTCTGAGAGCACCGTGTTGGCGTATAGGTCCTTCCGGATGTCCACGTCCCACTTCATGATGGAGTTGAAGGTGGTCTCATGGATGCCGCAGTTCCCGGTTCTGTTGATCCTGTCTCAGTGGTTCTGAATGACTTTTGTCCACGGAACACCCCTTCATTCTAGGGAACTAGGGAATATAAAACTGCTTTAGAAACATTTTCCAGAAAGCAGTGTAAGCAGATGAGACCAGGTTGTCATAATCAGCACCATACCTTTAATTCTGGTCGGATTTGCCAGATTTTCATTTCTTCTGGGTGGGGAGTAGAGGCTCAGTGTGGTTTATTCACATTTGCAAGCTTGCATTCAGTGATGTTCCTGTCAAGACCTCCAAGTAGAGCCAAGTGATGATACAGCGGTTGAAGCACATGCCTTGCATGCGACCAATTCTGATTTGACCCTTGGCAACCCATCATCACCCCCAAGCATCGCCAGGACAGCCCTGGAGGCCGGGCTGCGTCACCAGGCTGTCCCAAGCGCTGCAGGGTCAGACTAGCTCCGAATCCGCTGGCCTGGCAGCCTGCGGGGGGATCACCACAAAGCGCCCTGTTCTCCTGAGCACTTCTTGGGAGGCAGCCTCACTACTACCACCCCCCTCAAAAAAAAAAGACCCTGAATAGTGTGGTGCTCTGTGATGGAAAAATGAAATTTGAGTCTTTCGTTTTACAACTTGTCCAGAGTCCAGTGCCTTTAAGCTTCTGAACCTGTGGACATGACTTGCTTTATTTTCTGTTTGGGGTTCACACCCAGCAGTGCTCAGGACTTACTCCTTGCTCCGTGCTCAGGGACCACTCCTGGCGGGGTTTGGGGAACAGGATGGGATGCCAGGGCTTGAACCCGGGTTGGCCAAGTGCAAGGCAAGCACCCTGCCAGCTGTACCACGGCTCTGAGCTCCTACAGCTTGCTTTTCTTGGCTGGGGGGATCAGCCCCTGGCCTTTATCTGCTTCTCTTCAGCTGTGGTGATTTGATTTCACCCGCCCATTAGCCAAGGGGCAGGTGTGGCGGTGAGGGCCAGTGCATGTGATGTTGTTAGGTTATCCACCCTGTGCAGTGGCCTGTGTGGAAAGCCCTGAGGAGGATGGATTACGGCTGGGCACACCTGTGCCGGTGACCTCACCAGGCAGCTATGCCCCACCCCACCTGGGGACTGGGCCCTCAAAAACCGGGGGTCCAAGTGATCTGGCTCTCTTGCTTTTCATGCAACCGCTGGCTTCGCTTTCTTGAACCAATTGTTTTGAAAGATTATCGCTTTGTGACACTGGGCATTTATTCATCATTCATTACACCACTTTTTTTTTTTTTTTTGCCTGCTGAAAGGTTTAGAGATATACATATGTATGTAGGGCTGGGATGATAGTCCAGCAGGGAGGGCGCTATCCTTGCACATTGCTGACCCGGGTTTGATCCCTGGCATCCCATATGATATGCTGTGCACTGCCAGGAGTGATTCCTGAGTGCATAAGCCAGGAGTGAGCATTGCCGGGTGTGACCCAAAAAGCGAAAGAAAACAAACAAACAAAAAGCACCAAATGTTGACTTTTGGGCTGGCTCTGTAGTACAGAGCATAGCACTTGCCTTGCACGCAGGTTTGATTTCCCAGCGTCCTCAGGTGGTCCTGACTGCAGAGCCAGGAGTGATCCCTGTGTGATCCCCTCCCCCCCAAAAAATCATTTCTTAGAGATATACATATGTATGTAATGATACAGCATCAATGAGCGCATGGTCTAGAGTGATTAAAATAGGATGCCAGGAGGGGCAGTGTGAGGGCCTCCCCCGCCCTGGGTGGGTCCTTGGGGCCACTCTGGGCAATTCTTGGCCTGGTGGTTCCAGGCCTCTGGGTTAGATGCCCAACCCTGTAATGCTCAGACTGTCAGAACCAAGGGAGGTGACCAGGGCTAGTCCTGTGATCATCTGATGGGTGTTTCGGAGGGTGAGGGGGCACGTGGTGCTCGGGGCTTACTCCTGGCTCCTGGCAGGCTCAGGGGCCTTCTGGGGTGCTGGGAATCCGTCCTGGCTTGGCCACTTGCAATGCAAGAACCCTGCCCACTATGCTATTGCTCTGACATTTATTTTTCCTTTTTAATGCTAAAAAACAGCAGCTCCTTGTGGCATATTCGATACGCCAAAAACAGTAACAATAACGGGTCTCGTTCCCCTGACCCTGAAAGAGCCTCCAATACGGCAGTTTTGTTGGGAAAGACGAGTAGGGAGAGGCTGTTAAAATCTCAGGACTGGGGCGAATGGAGACGTTACTGACGCCCGCTCAAGTAAATTGATGAACAACGGGATGACAGTGATACAGTGAATGCTAAAAAGAATTTACAAAAGGATTCAGTGCTGTTCAGGTCCTGCAGAGTCACTCAGGGGCTCCGGGGCCACCCCTGGTGGTACTCAGGCCTCAGGGCTTGTACTTGGCAATGCTTGGGGAGGACTGCCTGGTGCCCAGGACCGAACCCCACCCAGCATGCACCCTAACTTCTGCACCATCTCCTGGCCTCTTGTTTTTCCAGAAGGAAAACCAGGCCCTGAGCTTGGAGAGGGAAAGGTGCTTGCCGTGCATGTCGCCAACCTGGGTTCGATCCCCGGTGTCCCCCAAGCCACTGGGAGTGAATCTGAGTGCAGAGCTAGAAATAAGTCCCGTGCCCCTGCTGGGTATGGCCCTCCAAACCAAAGAAAGAATGAAGGGGGAAAGAAAAAGAAAATTAAAAGGAAAAGAAACCCAAGTACTCATCCTATGCGAGTGCTTCCAACCCCGCCCAGCCCAGCCCGGAGCTCTCTCTCCCACCGGCTGCCAGCCCCTGTCAGGAAAGGACCTCGAGGCAGGCATCGGTCACACTCAGCTTTAGAACAGATTCATCGATTGGCATAGAAGAAATTCCAGGGGCTGGAGTGATAGCACAGTGGGGAGGGTGTTTGCCTTGCACACGGCCGACCCGGGCTCAATTCCCAGTAGCCTGTGTGGTCCCCTGAGCACTGCCAGGAGTAACTCCTGAGTGTGTGAGCCAGGAGTAACTCCTGTGCATCACTGGGTGTGACACACACACAATTTCTATTTCCGCTTACTCTCCTCTCTGCCTGCCCTTGGCAAACTAACCTACGTCCATTTTCGGCTGATTTGTCTGTTTGGGGGCCAGGCTGCGATAGCACAGCGGTAGGGCGTTTGCCTTGCACGCAGCCAACATGGCCGACCCGAGTTCGATTCCTCCGCC
>JAOXYA010126257.1:0-10371 GCA_028565675.1 Sorex palustris
AGGATCTGGAAATAACCTAAGTGCCTGAGAACAGATGAATGGATAAAGAAACTACGGCACATCAACACAACAGAATACTACACAGCTGTTAGGAAAAGTGAAATCATGAAATTTGCCTATAAATGGATGGATATGGAGAATACCATGCTTAGTGAAATTAGTTAGAAGGAGAGGACCAGATATATAGAAAGACTGCATTAATTTGTGGTATATGATGACCAATATCCATGGCCAGGAAAAACAGGGGCTGGTCAATGGTTGGAATCAACTATAAATGTGTGGGGGGCAGAGGGCAGGTGAGATATAAAGAAGAGACCAGTATGACAATAATAGCTGGGAATGATCATGCTGGGCAATAACTGAGTGTTAAAAGTGGGTAAGAGGATATTCTTGATAATCTTTCTTTATTAATATTGCAAACCACAATGCCCTAAAGTGAGAGAGAGACAAGAAGAGAGACAAAGAGACAGAGACAGAGAAACAGGAGCAGAGAGAGAGGAGAAGAAAAAGCACCTCCCAAAGAGACAGGCTGAGAGGTGGAAAGTGGGACATAATGGGAGGAAACCTGGGGACACTGGTGCTGGGAAATGCCACTGGTAGAGGGATAGGTATCGGAACACTGTACAACTAAAACCTAATCATGAACAGCTTTATAAGGATCTCACAGTGATTCGATTAAAAAAGTAATAAATAAATATAACAAGTAAGTTTAAAACAAAAGATTTTTCTTAGCTTTTCTTGGTTTATAAGCTTAAAAGTATACACCTCTACAATTGTTTACCTATGGACACTTGGTCATGATTCTCCCCTCAAAGTTCAGTTTCCAACACTCAAATGCGGGTCATTTCCTTCACCTATTTCTCAGACCTCAATTTCCTCCCTCTCTCAGAATACAGATCTCCTCTCTATTGAAGAGTTTTTTTTTAAGAAAGAACCTTTTGTTTGCTCCTACAAAACGAATAAAATCATACAATATGTCTTCTCTATATTATTTATTCCACTCAGCATACCATCTTAAATGTCCATTTATGTTGTTTCAAAAGTTGTTTCACTGTTCTTAAATCCCTCTACAGTATTCCATTGGGTGTATATACTACATCTGTTTTTACCTGTCCATTCACTAAAGGATGTTAGTTTGTTCCCTATCTTGGCTACTGTCAATAATGCTGGTGTTTATGTCTTATCAAAAGACTGTTTTTATATTCTCTGGATAAATAATTAGAAGAATAGCTGAACCATATGGTACTTAAAGTCTTAATTTGTGGATGGGAGACTTTCCAAGCAGTGACCAGAGGCTTGGAGACCCCTGGTGATTCTTGGGAAACCCATGCTGGGGGTTAGAGCCAGGCTCCAAGCAGGAATGCCTAGACCACCCCACTTGCTCTTTACTCTGAGCCCCAAATTTCCCAACCTCCAACATCTCTTTGTTTCCTTCTCAGTGAATAGGGATAGGAGGAGTGCTGAGGTTCCAAGGAATAAAGACAACTCCATTTGTGTAGGGAAAGCACTTCACACAGCAGACTGAAGTGACAGGAGCACTCATAAGAAAAGTCTCTAGATTCTACATGTTTATTCACAAAATGGGACTGTCCATTAACAGAAAGTCCAGGCAGGGTAAAGTAAAACTTGCTGAAGCCATTAAAAAAATTGGCAAGGCAGAGCAACAGTACAGTGAGTATGGCATTTGTCTCGCACAATGCTAACCTTGTTCAATTCCCAGCATCCCATGTGGTACTCAAGCACCTCCAGGAGTAATTATGACTGCAGAGGCAGGAGTAATCCCTGAACATTGTTGGAGGTACCCCCCCAAAAAAAGAATTTATTTTAAGAAGAAAAATTTGGCAAAGCAGGTCTGGATCTGTTTAAAAATGTGTTTTCATGGAGGAGCAAGTCTCTGCCCTTTCTCACATTTGCACTGTGTTCTTAGAAATGAGCAGAGATGCTATGCATGCTCTGCTAGCGGAGGACAGGATTGTGCTTTTGCGAAGATGTGAAGATGATCCCTAAGATGCAGCTGGAGAAACAATCCAAACCCTATGGAGAAAATCTTCAATAGTAGCAGGTGCTTTGGAAAAACAAAAGGAAATGTTTTCTGAGTGAAGGAAAAGTAATGAGAAACGACACCCAAATCCAACAGAAAGCATCAGAACAAGAACCGTTAAGTGATCAGAGAATCAATAGACACTCCAGAGAAAGATTCATTTCCCAGAGCAGTCTAGCACAGGTGCCTCAGTGAGCCATGGATCCTTTGTGGGAAAGAGAGAAGTGATGGGGAGAGGACTCGACCATTGCACCAGAAAGGGAGCAAGAAGGAACAGAGCTGGTGCCAGGCATGAAATTTGGGGCACTAGGAAGTGTAGGAAGGTCACAGTGATGAAGTCTGAGAGAAGGGTTAGTACCCTTATCAGAGAGAACCCAGGGAAATGCCCAGAGCACCTTCCGCTGCCATGAGTGGTACCCATCTCTCCTCACCCACTTCCGGTCACCCTAGTGTGCAGGTGGCAGATAAGAGGCTTCTTATCTTATTTTCTTATCTGTCCCCTGCAGACACTAAACCTGTGGCACCCTGTTTTTGAGTTTCCTCATGTGCGTAATCTTGTTAAAGCCCTTCTTTGTGGGGTCAGTATTGCTTTCTCTTTAGAATAGCCCAGGGAAAGTGGGTAGTTGTGCCATGTCAGGGAGTTGGTGCTGTCTGGAACTGTTGTGAGGTTCTGTGCAAAGTCAGGTTCAAGTTAAAAAAAAAAAACATAGCCAGTCACTACAGTGTGTATGGTCCTCTCTTACATGCAGCTGAGCCCAAATGTACTCTCAGTGGGTCCCATACGATGCCCACACCCATGACCCTTCGTAACTCCTCAGGGTTCAGTGATGTCAGCAGAATGTATATAAACCGGCCTGTGTGCTCTGGCTCAGTTGCCGAAGCAAGCATTTCGATTTCCCTCATCTGGTGTAAACGGAGTTTGACCCTTACTCTCCCATTTTTCCCTAAACACCTGTCCGAATGGCTAGTTGTGTGGGTTATGAACCCCAACTCCCCAGGCTTCCTTCTAGTATGATTTTGGACATTGCTTAAGAGATACACTGCCCATATGCAGTCAACGAAGGGCACCAGGTAGAGTCGGGGAGATGTCCTGGTGGACAGGGCAGGTGTGTGTGTGTGTAAGAACCAGATGAGGCCTCTGACCAGGAGAGAGCATTAGCCCTCTCGCAGATGGGCGAGACAGGGCGAGGTGTTCTGGGGACCCAGCTAACTTCAGGGTCAAATACTCTGTGAGGGAGAGCCCCAGAGCAACACTGTGAAAGAACTGGCTGTCCCTGTGGGATTCCAGCTCTGGGAGACGGCATAAGCGCCCCCTTTGACCTGTACTCAGTGATCCCACAGGGCAGGGGTCACTCACAGAGGGACCTCCATAAGGGCCGAAAGGACAGTGGTGACCCGAGAGCTCCTGAGAGGGATCCCAGGGCCTCTGTGAGGCAGCACAGGGCAAGGGCTGGCCAGGGCACTGCCGGCACCAGGGCGCTGGCCTGACAGGGACTGAGAATGGGACAGCATTCCTGGAACTGAATGAGGCAAGAGCTCAGCCTGCTGTTCACTGCATCTCCTGCTGTGAGTCAGTCCCTCCCCGGGGACCCACACCCTGATGGGGCAGAGCCACAGACAATGCTCTGGCTGTCAGTCACCTGGGCTCTGAGCACCTGGGATGGGTTTTGTGCCCATAGGAGGAGGAGGTGGTGGCCACCAAGCTGGATTCAGGCGGGGACGGAACCCTCTACACTGAACAGTGCAGAACAGCTGCCTAGGCAAAAGTCCTCAGGAGGAGGGTGAGGAGGCTTCTCTGTTGTATCTGTGAAGAGAGCCAGTGACCCATAACCCTGATGACTGTTGCCTTTGTGGACTCTTGTGGGGTGGGGGTGGGGGATGAGGTAATGTCTCCTGCTCTCCCCTGAAGCTCCTGGGAAACAAATCTGGTGCCTCCCCCCGAGAAAGGTTGGGTCACTGCAGCCCTCACGGCAGCGTAGTGCCCCCCATTCCAGCACACCCCTTGTGTCCTGGAGCTTGTGCGGGAGAGAATCAGGCACAGACTCCCAGAAGCAGTGTGTGAAAATGGGAGCAGAGGTGGACACGAGGTGTGTGTCAACATCTGGGTGTGGAGGGTGTGTTCGAGTGTCTCCCACAGCAACCTGCTGGCCCTGGTGGGTGAAGAAGGTCTTAGGGTGATGGCCAGGTACTGCTGCCCCTATACAGGGCAGGTCCCGGGGTGTCTTCACAGCAGGACTGATGACAGGACACAGGCCCCCCGCCTTCAGTGTCCAGATGACCACCTGCCATGGGGGACGAAGGGTGGGGGCACTTGAGGTGTCCCTGCGGGAACCAGAGCACATTTTCCGAATCCCAACAGCCTCGAAAGTAGAAGTTCAGGGTTACAGGCCCTTGGGGACCCACTGTGGAGCCCCAGGCACTGATGGTTTTGGTGAGAAGACACAAATAACTGATTTTCTCAGAATCCCCTGCAGGGCAGACCTGCCCAGGTGGGGTGACATTTTCGAGGGGCACCTGTAGTCGTTTTCCTAGAAGTGCCTTCTGTTGGCCTGTTCCTGACACACGGAAGCAGGAGGGTTGCCTCGGAAGCTCAGCGTCCATGGATAGGCCTGGCCTGAGGGGGCAGTCAGAGCTCCCCTTACCCCGCTGAGGCAGGAACGCAGGGGCCATAAGGAGGCTGAACTTTTCACTCCTGCAGCAGCATCACCCCTGACTCAGCACTCCTGAGCTCAGGCTGCAGGAAAAAGACTCTAGGGGTCAGTTGGAGGCTCTTGTGCCCTTCCCCTAAATGGCAGGCCCTGCCCTCCCTTTCTCAGGTACTTCTGGAGTGTTCCTGCCCCAATACCACAGCATGGCATGTGCTGGAAACAGTCCCTCAGGGTTTACCCTCCAGGCAACAGCCCGAATTTACTCACCTCAAGGGTGTTATTCTTCATCCTTGTTTATCCACCAAGTTCTTATCTTCATTTGTTTAAAGTTGATGGTGTGTCAGGCAACCAACACCCATACACCCGCACTAGGAAAACAAAAACTCCACTAGATGGGCCCACCAATCTCCTTCCTGTCACTCCAATCTCATCTTTTTATTAATGCTTTAGAAATGCTTTCCTATAAAGAACTATTCATAACTGGTTTAAATCTCAGAACTTATTCCATAGGCTTTACAGTAAGTTCTACGTCAGCACAGCCTGGAGAACTGCCCTGTGTGGTGGGCACTATGCTCAGGCTTGTGAGGTGGGGTCAGCACCTCATTTCTGTGATATTGGCAGAAGTGCCCTGGCTTTGATAGTGCTCTGAGGAATCCAAGACCCCGTCCAGAGATGCCCATCACCAAGTGGTTTTAGCCATGGAGCCTGGGTCTGGGCATAGGAGAATTCTTAGCACTGTGCTGTCTTTGACCCTACCCTTTCTTTTTTCATTTGGGGAACTATCTTTTGATATTACAAAGAAAAATATTTCAAAAGAAAATCATCAAAGACATTCCAGAGAGTTCTAGACAGTACATTTGAACACAGACATCCATAGTCACGTACATGTTGCTTCACAACAATAACCTTCACTTCGGGTAGATGCTTTACCTTGCGACTCAAATGATGGGGGGAGGAGGATGTAGAAAAACCTATTTTTGTTTTAAAAGAAAAGATTTTTCAAAATATCCACAGGGAATAAGCAATACATTTCTCTAAACTCCAGAAATCAATGTAATTACTTCAAAAGACAGATCGATGTGGTTCAGCTTTTGAATACCTAATATTAAAACCAACTATTCCTCCCAGAAGACATTTATTTTCATTGTATTCTATAAAATAGATTTTCTCCCCTATTTTACAAAGTTCAAGCTCTTTCCAGATAATCTATTACCTGCTGGGTTGAACTTGCCAAACTAAATTTTCTTGGAGTGATAGTAACTTAGAAAAAATTCACCTAAAGAATTTTACACAGAAATCTCTTAACTCTGGATCTTCAAAATTCGAGAGTAAAGGAACTGAAAAAAATGTTTCTTGGAGTCTGGAGAGATAGTAGAGCAGGGAGCTGCTTATCCTCACAGATGGCAAATGTGAGTTTGATCTCCAACACCCCACAACTTCTTCTGAACTCCACCAGGAGTGATGCCTGTGTGCAGAGCCAAAAGTAAGTCCTCATAACTACAAGGTACAAGCAAATAAATAAATATCAATGTTTCTAAATATTAAAATTTTGTCAATCCGTGAGGTCTTTGACTACTAGACCAATTGAAAGCAATGTAAATCAGAGTTTTGCATAAAAAATTGACTCAAGTATTTGTAAGGAAAAACATTCAGGTCTCTGTTACCTTTGCACCATTCTGATGTATGATCCTCACAATTTTGGACTTGGCAGTACTAAAGACATTAGAATGTGCATTTGAGGAAAACCTTCCCCCAACACCTCTCTCTCCTTGGAGGGGTCTGCAGCTCCTTGAGGTGTTCAGGGGACTATGTGGTGCCAGGGATCAAACGCCGGGCTCTGCTATGCAAAGCAAGGTTGCTAGCAGCTGAATTATATCTGGCCCCAGAATGTGTATTTTAACTGTCACTCCTGGTAGTAGCTGACTTCTCCAGGGCTATTTGAACAGTTTTCCTTCCCTCTTTCCATCTTTCTGTTTTCTTTATCCAAACACAATATCATTATGATAAGAAAATTACTTGTTTCAAAGGGAAATTTCTTCGATTTTTCTCTGCTCTTGGATCCACCCAGTTGATCAAGTTTGGTCTTGAGTACACCACCTAGTGTGAAAAGTGGTAATTGCAGGTAATTTGAAAGTCAGTGACTCAAATGCTTCTAACAACTCTAGGTAGAGATTTGACAACTACACTTTTCTGTCCAATATTTCAAAGAAAAATAAGCTTCCCAAAATTTTCCTAAGTTATCATTAAGCCATAATATTTAACAATAAAATATTTAACAAATAAATAAACATAATAAACATAATACCCAAATGAGCATTTTGTAAAAGCAAAATATCTTAAATATTTAGATATAAAATGATCATTTTATATATAATGCATTTTATTTTATCATACACTGGGTACCTTTAGAGTCAGTATGTTCAGCACATGTATAATTTTGTGTAGAACATAAATATGCCTATTTTGTGGGATCTAAAACAGAGCTTTAATCTTCTGACATACTGCCAAAATCCCTAACTTTCCAATTGAATCTTTGTACACGTGATAAGATTTTTGATAAGATGGTCTCAGTCAGCTTTAAAATTCCCAGTTCCCCTATTTTTGCTTCTCTTTGGTGACAGTTGGTGTGGTGCTACAGCACAGTTGTGTTGTTACAGATGGTTACTGTCATAAGGGATACAGTGAAATGACTGCTGAGGTTTACTTAGCAAACTTAGGTAGAAAAGTTAATCTTGTGCTAAATAGGAAGCTCCATATGGATAGTGTAGCATTTCATTTGATAGGATACATGAATGAAACAGGAGAAACTGAAGTCTGTCCTTGTTCTACCCAACAATATAAATTAGGAGTGCATTTGGCACGATATCTTAATTAAAAATGAATAGTGGGATGCATACAATAGATATAAAAATTAGCAATGAATACTACTAGGAATGAATAAAGGCACTTCTTCCCTCTAAGTCAGGAGTCATCAGAATCTCCCAACTTGTCTCAATTAACTGCCAATCATGAGCTTGACAGTTGTCACAGATGGATGCCTTTCAAAACAGTTGGCAATCCATTTATACACAACATCAAAGCAGAAAACATTACTCGTTAAATTCCAAAGGTTGCCTATGAAATCAGAGTGGAATATAAACACTGTAGAGAATGTGATAGATTGTTCCCCCAGAGAGAACCCCTTGAAATGTATCAGTTTTTTCTGGCTGTGCTGAGTCTACTTCCACAAAAGTATTCCATGCCATCTAAGAGTGACCTGGTTGCCACTTTAACAAAAGAGTGCTTACAATGTCAAACAGATTTCTCAAAATGTCTTTTCACAGAATTCTACTACTCTGAATGTTTAAAAAAAGTACTTGACAAAGTGGCATCATTGTCAGCTTTTGGAGTTAGAGTATTAATGTCAGCAATATTCTTAATGTAAGGGATGCAGAGTATTTAATTTAATTACTATATATTTTTCCTTTTTTGTGGGGAGGACTATCCGGAGCAGTGCTCAGGACTTATTGCTGGCTCTGTGCTCAGTAGTGACTCTGTGGTGGTCCTTACCCTTTTAGTGGCTGGGGAATGGCACCTACAGACCATCTCAGGTGGAGTGCTGAGTGCTCAGTCTCCAGCATGGAACTGCTGAACTGGCACAGAGGGGACCTACACCTTCATACCAGGGTGCGACCTCAGCTAAAGAGCAGAGAACTTGAGAGTTGGATCAATCAGCTCTCCCCGAATTGCCTCCTCAGTCACTGCCTTTTCATTTTCCATTTCCTCAACATCTCTGTAAAAGAGACCAGGCATTACCTCCTGTGATTGTTCCCAGGAGATGATGACTCCACAAGCACAGAATTTTCCAAGCCATGTGCACCCCTGGGGTATACCGATCAAGTCCCCTTCTTGTTGCAGGAACACTGTGTTTGCATGGCATGGAGGAGCGTCTGTGGGATGCAGAGCAATGGGAAGCAGGTTATCATAGGCCCCTCTATAGGATGCTGCTCATCTGCTCTGGGATCAATAACCAGCAAAAATTTTGGCTTTCGGAAAACTGCCTGGATCTCCTGAGTGAAAGTTCCAGGAGCGAAGCTGAGTAATGTTGGTAGCAGCAAACTTCAGCATAGTCTGCTGGCCAGCATTCCTAGATGGGGTAACATTGATATCAGTTGGATTTTTAGTGGTAGCAGAGGCAAGAGCTGTGTGCAGAAGCTTCTCTGGGCTTCTCTCAAGTTTATTGAGGAGTCCACTCCTTTCCTTTTAGAGGCACTGGTCCATTTGGATGTCAAGGTTAGTACCACCTAGTTGACTGGGTTTATGTGGAAAGGAACTCAAGGTCACCCCTTTATTCCTTTGCAGGACATTAAGGCTGTAGGTGTCCTGAAACCTTCCCTTTAAGCTACAGTGGTGACCCAGAACAAGGCTATATGGATGGATCCCGCTCGGTGTAATGCAGGAATTCTTCAGGTAACCTGATTTGGAGACCCTTTAAGGACCATTGCTAAAAGTGCTAAAAGGTGTTGAGTGGGTCAATCTGATTTTAAAAATAAAAATCTCTAAATTTAAAAATTATTGTGAAAACAAACATAAGACTATTAAATAAGATTACAAAGATATGATTCTATCATTTGCCCCTCAATCAGTATTAGGTATTTGATGAAAATAATTATGTATATGTCTAAACACATAGGTATACATGGGATCTAACCAAATTAATAACATGTTCCTAGCATAGTAAGATTATATTATGTATCTAATTCCCTGATTTTTCATAACTCAATGAGATAAAGATTTTTATTATTGCCAGATGGAGAACTAACAGTTGAGGAAATGATGACATAGCAAGATGAGTACCAGAACTAATAATTTGTGGGTTCAATGGGGGTGGTATAGATAGTGCAGGAGATAAAGCACTTGTCCCTGGCTCTGCATATGTTCCCCTCAACACTTCCAGGAATGATGGGAGTGATTCTAGAGCACAAACCAAGGGACCTGAATGATCTCTTAGACTCCATGGGTTGGATGAAATCCCACACCTCTAAATTTGTTTGCTGGGTCAGGATTTAACTTCCTGCTGTCGAATCAACTATTATGTTGCCCTCACGTTATTAACCCATTATTTTATTTACTAAAATAGATTATGAATTTAATAAGTTAAGCATAGCATCACCTGTAACCTAGAAACTTCACTACTTCATATTGAGAATAATTAGAATATTTATACACTCATGTTCATAGCAACTCTATTCACAATAGGCAGAAGGTAGAAACAATGTAAATGCCCACTAACTGATGAATCAATAAACAAAATGTGGCTCATTCATATGATGAAATATTATTTAACCACAAAAAGAATGAAATAGTAATACAGAATGAACCTTTAAAAATCAGACTCAGTAAAAGTAGTCATACATCAAAGACTATATATAACACAGTTTATTTATATAAAATAAACCAGTATATGCAAATTGGAACAGCAAAAGGATTCGTGGCTTCCTAGGCCCCAGGAGAAAAGAGAGTGAGTGATAAGAATATGGAGTTTTTTAGGAGTGATAAAAATGCTCTCGAAGAAGATATTAGTGTATATATATTATATCTGTCACTGTCCTCCCGTTGTTCATCAGTTTGCTTGAGCAGGCCCAGTAACGTCTCCACTGGAGACTTTGTTGTTACTTGTTTGGCATATCGAATACGTCACGG
>JAOXYA010126321.1:0-10370 GCA_028565675.1 Sorex palustris
TAACCCAGACCTGAGGTGAAGGAATCAGCTGACAAAGAAACTGAGGTTATGGCTTTTGTTTTTTAGTTTCTGGTTGGACCTTAACCTTCTTCCCCATCCCACACTCCCACGAGGGCTGGAGGAGGAGTTCTTGAAGGGTGAATCAAGAGTTGATGGGGTTCTCAGAGGTAGCAAGAGGGAAGGGGTGGCCTCCTTCCTCCTGAGACATGTGTCCGGATCTAAACCAGGTGATTTTGGCCAGGCCATTCAACTTTGGATCCGTCTGCAAAACGTGTAAAGTAATAATATTCTATTCCAGTTTGCAGCTATAACCCTCACAGCAGACAGGAAATGACTTATAAACTCCAAACCACTAGGCAAGAGCAAGTCAATCCACTGCTGATGGGTGGCTGGAAGAGAGGAAGGGAAGTTGGGGCCCGAGTGATAGGACAGCGAGGAGGGCTCTTGCCTTGCACACGACTGACCAAGGTTCAATCCCCAGCATCCCATAGGGTCCCTTGAGCACCATCAGGAGCAATTGCTGAGTCCAGAGCCAGAAGTAAGCCTTGAACATAGTGAGGTGTGGCCCAAAAATCAAAGGGAAAAAAGAGAGAGAGGCGGAGAAGTTTCCAGGTCTGTTGAGGCACTTGGTTCCCCTCCCAGAGGAGGTGAACAGTGGCCAAGGGCCTTGTCCCAGCTCTGTGCTAAGCGCACGGCTACAGTTGATTCTGCTCCACTCCCCTCAACTTCACCAAGCGCCCAGCCATCCTTGTCCTGATTTCCTGGCAGAGAAAGGTGACTCAGAGACTTTCCCAAGGTCATGCTGGCGTCCAGTCTGTCTGTCCCCGCCCCCTCCCCCATCTTGCTCCTCGATAGCCAGCAGGGGCAGGCTCCAGGCCCTGGGTCCAGGCAGAGGGCTTGGGGCTCACGGGGAAGGGGTGCCTGCAGCAAAGAGCTGGCTCCCCAAGGTCACCGGGATAGTCAGAGGTGCAATGTGCTCCCAACAGCCGCTGCAGCATCCCCTGCCACGTCCCTCCTGGTGGGGATTCTGGCTCTGACACCTCCATCTGCTCCCCGCAGCACCCACTTCTCACCTCTCCCGCCTGCCAGCCTCTTGCTGACCTCAGCGAGCCTGGCCGCCTGCTTTGCTGGGAGTGGGTGGCCCTTGTCGTCGTCTCTCTCACCCAGATGGGGCTGTGGTCGCCAGCGGCTGGGGAATCCCAGCTGAATTCTATCCTCCTCTGCACCCCCGGGGTGGCCTCATGATATCCTCCCTTCCTGCAGCCCGGAAGAGGCCCCACAGGAGCCGGAGAGAGTCCCCTCTCTCTGCCTTAATTCCCACCCACACCCTGAGCCCCTGCCTTGTCACGACTCTGGACATTTGCCCCTTGTCCCCTTGACTCGTGGTGGAGGCCCCGCTGGCCATTTCTAGCATAGCCAGGGCCTGGAGGGGTGCGATTTCCCAAGGTCACAAGCGAGGTCCTGGTCTGCTGCTGCCTTGCCCCTATTCATGTGACTCCCACAGAGCCTCTCTGTCACCCGTTCTCCAGGAGGGACGGTCATTCAGGACATCAGGGGCCAGCAGGGGGTGGGGGTGCGGGGAATCTGAGGGTCTGAGAATGGCCTTTGTAGAACATCTTCAACCTCAGCTCCTTGGGTGACCTTGAAAGAATCCTTGGTCTCTGCCTCGGGGCCCCCAATAGTAAAATGACGATGGTGACTCCATACCCCTCAAAGGCCCCGCTGAGCCTCGATTTTCAGTTCTCTCTGCTCCATAATTTGCATCGAGAAGTCGGGGTGTCAGAAACACAAGTTTTGAGGTGCAATGTTTGAGCCGGAGATGAGTTTTAAAATTTGTCCCTTCCACCTACGAACTCAGGGTCTTCTTCACTAGCAGGGTGACTACGGCGCCTCGAGGCCTGCTGGCTCCTCGCCTCATGGGCTGAGCCAGGACAGACATCCAGGCCTGGGCCTGAGGATGCTGGCGGGGACATGAAAGATGGCCTCCCTGCAGCTCCTGGGGACCTGCAACGCACGTGTGCACGCCAGGAAGTCGCGGGGGTGCAGTGGAGGGGAGGGTGCACGGTGGAGCTTATTCATGGGGGTGCGGTGGGGGGGAGGGTGCACAGTGGAGCTTATTCATGAAGCCACGATGGGGCGCGGGAGGGATTTTGCAGCTGATGTTCTGGAGGGAGGATGTGGGGTGTAGCTGAGGGGCGGGGACTTGTCCGGGCAGGAGAGAGAGGGCAGCTAGGAGAGAAATGAAGGGTCGGGTCAGAGGGTCAGTGTCATGGCTCCCCGGGGATCGTGGACTCAGGAGAAAGGGCAGAGAATGGGTGAGAGGGAGGAGCCAAGGGAAGGAGCTCATGGCTGACAGTCCCTGGCCTCAGTGGGACTTAATATCTACTGCCCCTCCCACTCCTGCCCCTTCCTCACTTCCGGGTCTGGAGATCCATCCTCAGAGGCCAAGCCTGGCTGGTCCGTGTCACCCAGGATGGAGTGTTTTGTGGCCAGGCAAGTGAACCACTGTAAACTGCTCACAGACCTGAAAGAAAGGTCACTCTGGCCATGGGGTGCTGACTTCACCATGGCTCCCTGTGCCCCCAGCTCTCCTCCCCTCTTCTCACTACCCCTCATCCCCAGCCCAAGTTTGCTGTCAGCCAGCACCCAGCCTGGCCAGTCTGGCCTCAGCCTCCTGCCACCTCCGCCCTGGCCGCCTGCCTGCTGCGGAGGACGCAATAGCAGCTGGGGCAGGCGCTCAGTGTCCTGCTGGGTCCTGAAGACCGGAAGGAGGCCTGGACCCTGGGGTGGGGAGGGGGCAGGGCTGCTGAATTCAAGCTTTGAATGTAATCTGGGACCCCTCCCACGATTGCCCCAGGGACCCACAGGATAGAAATAGGCAAGTCTGTGCCGTGATGCTCTTTCCACCTCTTCCGGCCACAGGAGAAACACTCACATAAGAACAGAAACAGGTTGGGAAGAGGTTGGGGTCCTCCGGGAGCCTCAGGTGTGATCCCCAACTCTGTGCAGTCCCCTGAGCACTGCCGGGGGCACCTCTGCCCTGCCACTGAGCTGGTGTGGACCCCAAACAAAAACCAAACCAAAAAATTGCCTGTAATTCACTACCAAGGTATAGCCATGGTATGTATATGTATGTGAGTGTGTCTGTGTGAGTTTGTATGTGCGTGTGTATCTATGAGTGTCTGTGAGTGTCTGTGTGAGTTTGTGTCTGTGATTTTGTGTCTGTGTGATGTGTGAGTGTGTTCTGTGTGTGTTTGTGTGTGATTGTGTGCATGAGTTTGTGTGTATGTGAGCTTGTGTCCATGTGTGAGTGTGTCTATGTGTAAATGTGTAAGTTTGTGTCTGTGAGTGTGTGTGACTGTGTGCATGAGTTTGCGTCTGTGTGTGAGTGTGTGTCTGTGTGAATCTGTGTCCTGTGTGTGTATGTGAGTTTGTGTCTGTCTGTGTGTGTGAGTATGTGTATGTGTGAGTGTGTGTTTTTGTATGTGTGTGAGTGAGTTTGAGTTTGTGTGCCTGTGTGTGTCTGCGTGTTTGTGTCTGTGTTTGAGTTGTGTTTGTGTGTGTCTGTGTGTGAGTGTGTGTGTGTGTTTCTTTCTAGGAATTCATTCCCAGAGTAAAGAAACTTGGGGGTGAGGGCACTCCTGGGAAAGGATTGGGCATGGGGAAACCTCTTTCCAGGGGGTCATGCAGCTGTGGGGAGAGCGGGGCACTTTGGAGTCCCTTGGAAAGGAGGGGACAGCTTTGGGGTCTTTGGCCAGGTCAGCAGGAACAATGGGCTTCTTTGCCCTTACCCCCTGCATCAGGAGCATTCGAGGTGCTGCCTTCTGGGCAGGGGAGCCGCAAGCTAACGGCATCTGCTAGGCTTGGGCCTCCTTGGGCCAGGCCCGTCTCCTCCCCCAAACCCCCCTCCCCCTCAACCGGGCACAGTTTGCCTGCATGCTGGTGCTGTGAGAAGTAGGCCAGGCGCCCCAGCATGTGTAGGAGCGCACATTCACCCTCTTCTGGGTATCACGGGGCCCCAGGGCCGTGCTGGGCTGGGCAGACAGTGGCCTGTCCTGGAGGAACCCCAGGCTGGCAGAGAAAGGGGTGCAAGGGAACTGGCAGCTTCCAGGCCCCGAGGTTCTGTGTAGAGCCCCGATGTCCAAAGTGTGGGGATGACCAGGGACACACATGGGAGAAGGACTTTAGGGTGGGGACTTGAAGGGCAGGCAAGGGACTGTCACCAAGAATAGCGGGGACAAGCGAGCACAGGTGTGAGTTGGAGCAGAATGCTGCAGGTTGAACAGACAGGCAGGCGGGAGGGCCGGCCCCGGGGACGTGGGCCTGTGCGGTGCAGGGACTGTGGAAAGCCGTGGGTGCTGACCCTCGGGAGTGAGCTGGAGGGGCTCTATGCTGGGGCTGGGAGTAGAGAGTGGGGAGTCAGAGCGGAAGCCCAGGGCCACAGAGAGGCTGGGCTCTGACAGGGTGGGCAGCCTCGCCCAGACCCCGGCCTCCTCTGCTGGCTGAAACAGGGGAGTGGGCTGTGGGACCTTCCAGGGGAGCCATGTACCCCTCTCCCAACAGTGCCACTGGGGGCTCCTGCTTCCAGTCTCGCCTCGGGGGACCCCCCACTTTGTGATCTTGGAGCCCATTCTTTTTTCTCCCTGAAGACTTGTCTTCCCTGCCTCAGATTCTCTTAACTACGTCCTCCCTCTCCTCAAATGTCAGACAGAGATCAGCTCCAGCTGTGCAGTTCCTTCATTCATTCACTCATTTATTCGTTCTCTAAGTCATTCCTTCGCCCATTCATTCACTCCCTCACATGTTTATTCACTAATTCATTTTTTCATTCACTCGCTTGGTCATTCGCTCATTCATCCACCCATTCATTCATCCATTCATTCACTCACACTCAATCACTCATTTATTTATTCACTCACTCATTTACTCACCCATTCACTCATTCGTTTACTCATTCGCTCGCTCGTGGAGTCTTTGTGGCCCTGTGCCCTGTTCTAAGTGAGGCTCCAGGAGGCTCGTGGGGAGTAAGAGTCAGAGGCTGGCTGATGTTTGGGGAGAAGTGCTGGTTCTAAAGGAGCATCAAGGGTTGCCAGGCACTGGGGGAGGGACTGCTTCACAGGCTGGTCTCAGAGAGTCCCAGGGCGCAGAGGGAAGGAAGTTTTTGTTGGCAGAAGGGCAGGAGCTGCCCTGTGTCCGGGGGACCTGACTTGGGGTTCCGGCAGTGAAACTGGGGAGTCAGTGACACTGGGGTCAAGGACAGGCTGGAAGGAGGCCTCGGAGTGTGGCCATGCCAGTGGAGGCAGTTGGCTAGAAAGCCGGGCTGCCCGTGGGGTGGGGCTTGCAAGTGCGTGGCATAGCGGTGCAATGCGACCAGGCAGTCGACAGTGGGCTCTGTGGGGGAGCCGCACCTCCTGCAGCTCAGCTCCTCCTCATGGAGGACCCTCAGAATTACTGCAGCTGGCATATCCAGGGCCGAAGAACCCACCTGAGTATTTCTAGGACAGTTCGTGGTGTGCCAGAAAGGACTGATCCTGACTGGGAGACGAGGAGCTGTACTTGGGGAAGTCCCCAGCTGGTGCTCCAGGCCTCACCTTGCTTCAGGTCATCAGGGCCGACTCCTGGCTCTGTGCTCAGGGATCACTCCTGCTGGGGTTTGGGGAAGCTCTCTGTGGTGCCAGGGATGGAGCCTGGGTCTGCTGTGTGCAAGGCCAGCACTTTAACCCCCGTGTGCTCTCGCCTCCACCCCGAAACCCATCCTCCTCATTCCCTGTTCTTCAACTGGATTTCTGCTAGCTATGGAGGGTGCAGCCTGTCTGATGTCTGCCCTCGGGTGTTCTGCTCCCCACCATGGGTCTCCTGGGAATCGCCATGAATGCCCTCACCCCTGACAATGCTCACACTCTGGGCACTGTGCCAAGGGCTTCAGGTGGACACCCACACTGCCCTCAGGACAGGCACAGGGCGGCTCGGGGGCCAGACCCTGACCCTCCAAGGGAGAGCGTCTGTGCAGGGTGCTGGCACAGCACTGAGGGTGCAGGGTCTCTGTCTGTAGAAAGGGCTGAAGGGTTGCAGTTTTCCTCAGGGTGCCGGGGCTGCCTTGTTGGGGTGCGCGGGGATGGGGGTGGTGGGAGCTGAGGCAGGGAGGAATCTGGGATTCTGGGGTGACGGTTTAGTTTCCTGCCATATCCAGGGAAATCAGACCTACACCCCGGACAGGGCCCAAGGGACGGGTGTGGGGGTTTTTGTCTGTTTGCAGGTGGGGGTCGGTGGCCCTGATGATAATTCTGGGGCTGGTGCCCGAACTAGATGGACACTCAGCGCGCCGAGGACACAGGAGAGGCCAAGCTCTCTGTCCAGGCGGGAGGGGCACCTCCTTCCTTCTCACCCTTCCTGCCTCCCACCCCCAATCCCTCAGGAGCCATAGGTTATTGTCAATGATGTTGTTGATTCACTGCTTAATTAACTATTAAGCTAATCAGATTAATTGACATTAATTGGCTGCCATTTGTCAAGGACCCTGGGCTGCTCCACCTCTCCAATGGGGGATTGGCTGGGCAAAGAGCTGGGTGGGAGCTGTGGCGGTGGGCGGGGTGCAGGGCAGGTAGTGGGCGGGTCACAAGGCAGGTGGTGGGAGGGAGTTGTGGATGTGGGCGGGGTGCAGGGCAGGCTGTGGGCGGGGCTCAGGGTCAAGCGGCAGGCGGTGGGCGGGGCACAAGGCAGGTGGTGGGCGGGAGTTGTGGATGTGGGCGGGGCGCAGGGCAGGCGATGGGCAGGGCACAGGGCCTGGGATGACAGCCTGGGGCCCAGATATTGGGCTCCTTGGCCTTGGTTCCTTACACTTTGGGACGCTCATCTCCTTTTTCTCCTCCTTAGTGGCATGGAAGAGATAGTACCCAGAGCCAGAGGTGACTGAGATTCTACCGGAATAGCTGGGTGGGCCTCAGAAGGGCAGTGGCCATTGAGACTTCCTTTGTGAGGGGCATTTGGGCCACACCTGGGGATGCTCAGGGCCTACTTCCGGCTCTTTGCTCATGAGTGACCCCTAGCAGTGCTCTGTGGTGCTGAGGATCAAACCTAGATTGGCTGCATGCACCTTTACTATCTCTCTGACCCAAGGAGAGACCTTAAAATCTCAAGTTTTAGGCCAGGAAGATGGTCCAGGCAGAGCCCATGTCTGCTTTCTGCAAGGTCCCAAGTTTGAGCTTCAGCACAGCACAGCTCACCAGGGCTGCCAGTGTGGCTCTGTTGGCCAGAAGCTCTGAGCACTGCCGCCCTGAGTACTAAGCTCTCAGGCCCTGTCAGGTCGGGCATTGCCAAGAATGACCCCGGGTCTGCTGAGCACTTCTGGCGGGGGAGCCCTGATAAAACAAAAATTCTAAATAAGTCATGACAGGGGCCGGAGCGATTCTACAGTAGGGAGGGCGTTTACCTTATATGCAGCCAACCCAGGTTCTATTCCAGCATCCCATATGGTCCCCAAGCATGACCAGGAGTGCAGAGTGCAGAGCCAGGAGTAACTCCTGAGCATCGCCAGGTATAGTGCCCACTTCAAAAAAAAAAAAGAAGCCGTGATGTGAGTAGGTCACCCCCAACGACAGCCAGGAGAGAACTCACGTTAAAGGAGATGAAGTTAAAGGAGATGAAGGGGCAGCTGAGCCCCCAGGGAGACATGGTGGCCTGAGATCAAGTGAGTTGGTCCATGGTCACCCCCCAGAGCACAGCATTTTCCCTCTTGTTTTAAGGTTGGTTTTTTTTTTTTTTTTTTGGTGGCAGGGAGGCACACCCAGCAATGCTCAGGGCTTACTCTTGGCTCTGTGCTCAAGAATCATTTCTGGCATTACTCAGGGGACCTCATGGGAGGCCAGGATGGAACCTGAAATGGTCGTGTGCAAAGTAAGCGCCCCCCTCCATCCCAGTGTACTATCGCTCCAACCCCTCTCTGCCTGTTTTGAAATTCAGCTTTCAACTTTCTATTCTAATGCTTGAAACAATCAGGTGAACCGAACACTGAGACCCATCCTAATTGGGATGAAGGGGAAAATAAGCTGTCCCCCTGAACCCTGGGTGCAGATTGTCTTTGGAGTCTGGCTCTTGGGTCCGAATGGCACCAGGTTCCAAGCTGGTCTTCCTGGGGCCCATCCCCTCTCTGGTGAATCTCTGGCCCGTACTCCTGAGAACCAGTTTCTGGGTGTCTGGGGGCATTGCAGATGATGGAGATGAATTCAAATGTGAGGAAAAATAGGGGGGCATATTGGTGGGAGGGTCAGGCTCCCCGAACTGGGCACGGGGAGGGGCTCCCTGCCTGGTGACAGACATCTCTAGCTGGAGAAGGGATGTCTGGGAGATGAACATGGGGTCTCTCTCTTCCTTTACTGCCCAATTTCACAGCCCCCAGGGGAGGAAGGACCAGGAGACTCTGCAGGCCGTTGCTTAGCGACAGGAGGTACATCTGGATGGATCGATGGGGAAAGGCAGACCAGGACGAGGCGGCTCCAGCCCCCAGCCCAACTCTCTCTTTGATCTCACCCAGGCCCGGCAGAGACCTGGGGATATGCCAGGGGCAGCCTGGCTGATGAGAGCCCAATCAATAGAGGGGATTTTCCATAATGAGATTGTGCCTGCGTGAAGCAGCTGCCCCCACACCAGGGAATAGAAGGGGCCTGGCTCTGCAGACAGCCTCTCTCTGTGCAGAGTTTCTGGGGATACACAGCACTGCCCCACCCTGTCCGGACTCCTGATCCTTGGCACAGATGGGGACAACTGACCGCACAGGAGAAGATAGTATATATCCTGAATATACCTGGAGCTGTCGAGATAGCACAGCGAGTCTTGCACACAGCTGACCCAGAGTTCAATCCCTGGCACCCCATAGGGTCCCCCGAGTCCCACCAGGAGTTATCTTCGAGCACTGAGCCAGGAGGGAGGAAGCCTGCGCACTGCCTGTGTGGCCCCCAAAACAAGCAACAACAGAAAGAGGTTATACAGTTCCTTAGCCTGATTTCACCTTCCCTTGTCCAGCTCCAGCCATGAGCCCAGCCAGGGCTGACCGTCTGGAAAGGGGTGAAGGAGGAGAAGGAGCACCCCTGATCCTACCCCCAGGAGCCCCCAATACTCAGGAGTCTCCCCACGACACCTTGTCATGTCCCCGTGGCCTAGATACTGATTCCACCCCCTGCAGCCTCTGACAGGAGCCTAGTCCCGTGTTCATTCCCCTGGCAGGAAGCTGTGTTAGGGAAGAGGAGGGTCCTGCATGGCAGATGGGGATAGTGTCCCCCCACCCTGGTGGGGTGGACTGCAGTGTTGGGAGGGTTAAGACAGAGACACTTGGTAGTTTGCAGGGTCCTGGTCCAGCCGGCTGCAGCCAGTCAGAGCTGCGCTTCCCCTTCTGCATGGCTCTGGTCTGTACACTGAGAGTCTCCAGGGTCCACCCTGCACCCTGGGTCAGCTCTGTCCTGGGCTCTCCTCAGCTCACTGGTGCTTGAATCAAGGAACCTAATAGCCACATCCAGTTCCCAGAACTCAAATCAGACCCAAATGGAACAGGGGCAGGTGCCCTGGGCTGGGACCGAGAGCTGGTGTCAGGCTGGTCATTCCGGAGCCCTGGGGAGCTTACAGAGGGCAGCTACAGCCACGCCAGGGCCCACACACCCAAAGCATTGTGCCCAGGTTTCCCACCAGAGGCCCCTGAGATGCGTTGGGGATTAGACTAAAAGTGAGTTCTCCATCCGTGCAACACAGGCTGGTTCCAGCTCATGCCTGCTCGAGTTCAAACCCAGAACCGGGCATGAGGGGTCCAGCTGGGCCTGGAAGAGTCCTTGGTCAGTCAGGGAGCACTAGTCGCAATGGAGGGAGGCCCACACTGAGAGTGGGACCCGAAAGAAAGGCTCTGGGGGCTGGAGCAATAACACAGTGGGTAGGGCATTTGCCTTGCATGTGACCAACTGGTTCAATTTCCAGCATCCCATATACCCCCCCCACCACTGTCAGGAGTAATTCCTGAGTGCAGAGCCAGGAGTAACCCCTGTGCATTGCCAAGTGTGACCTAAAAAAAAAGAAAGCAGAGGAGAGGCCCGTTACTAAACGGGCCTCCAAAGGTGATGCTGGAGCAAAGTCTCATGGGCTGAGTGAAAGGACAAGCCGGGGCCGGGGCGATAGCACAGCAGGGAGGGCCCTTGCCTTGCACCCAGCCCATCCAGGTTCCATCCCTGGCATCACATAGGATCCCCTGAGCACTTCCAGGGGTAATTCCTGAGCTCAGATCCTGTAGTTAACCCTGAGCATCACTGGGTGTGACCCAAAAATCAGGAAGGAAGGAAGGAAGGAAGGAAGGAAGGAAGGAAGGAAAGAAGGAAGAAGGAAGGAAGAAGGGA
>JAOXYA010126350.1:0-10370 GCA_028565675.1 Sorex palustris
TTCGGTGGATTTAAGGTGATGCCTCGGTGAAAGTCGCATGCGAGAAGGTGATCTTTGAGGAATGCAAGATTGATAGAAAGAAGTTCAAATTTATTTGCAGGTATGATTCGTACATTGATAATCTCACAAAAATTTCTTCCAACATATTTAGTGAAAATATCTTCCCCATACCTGGACGTGCACAGAGCAAACCTACAAGGTTCAAGGGTCAACTGTTTCAGATTTGGCTTCTTCAAAAACAAGTCCATAAAGTGTTTATTTTAACCAGAAGATTACCAATCCAACACACACACTCTCCTGAGACAATAGAAATAGTCCCAACATACTAAATTTGCTCCTCAATTGATTTTTTTCCCTGTGCTGAAATGGGTCTCAGTGGGTAAGGGTACTTCCATGGCACCTCTTGTCTTTTGGTCCTGAATAAAGTTTCACAAGAAAAACATACAGCAAGCCCCATGAGTTCAGCTCTGAATCTGACTTAAGACTTCTAGGCCTGGATTCTGGAAGCTTCTAATGCATCCCATGATTCTAGGTAACCACTAGGGGGCATATCATGGGCATGACTTGTTCGGGGCTCAGTGTTCACCAGCTAAGTTACCATTGACCAAGTTTAACTCTCAGAAATGGAGAGACTTCAATCTAGTGGCCACGGGCCCTACGCTGAGAGCTGCCACACTTCCCTGGAATGTGGATCAGGACACACGTTGCCACTGATTCATCTCACCCGCAGAGAGACCAGTGGCGCGGATGCCTCTGTCTTTGGTTGTGCATCTCAAAATAGCCCTTGGGAAGACAGCTCCCAATAGATTTTTAAGTGTGCCTACTCCCCTTCCCGTTAATGTTTCTCACAGGACAGCAAAGTACAATGGCCCCAAGTCTTCCTGGTTAAACTGGAAAGAGTTTCATATACTGGCCCAAAGATGCTGCTTTTTCTCCTTTATCGTACCTGAAGACTAAGGTTCAGGTTCAAGTTTTGCTTCAGCACCAGGACCGTATCAACTCGCGAAGGGAGCAGCACAGCCCTTCAGCTCTCCTTGTCCTAACGGGAACTGCAGGGTACCTCCTGGACAGACCCAGGAAAGGCGTTTCCTCAAGACAGTTCCATCAGCTCCAACATCACTCGAGGACTGCGGGCGAGTTAACGGGCAGGTCCTAATTCTGCTTCCTCATCTCCTACCCGCAGAGCTACTCAAGTGATGACCAGAAATGGACCCAAAGCTGACCAACAGCAATCATCGTCAACGTCACTCATGAGGTAGACCAGACTCTAGTGACATAAGATGACAAGTACACACAAGCTGACAAACTACATGTTTCCAGACACCAAGGCGATTCTCTGTCCAGAACTTGCTCTAGAAACACATTCACATTGCTCTAGAAAGCATTCAACGGGAAACTCACTCTTTGCCACCTCACTAACCAACTTGAGGAACCGCAGTGGGTACAGCAAGGTTATGGTTGTTAAATAGAGAGAACTGTATCCACCGTTGCTTATCAGATTCGCTACGGATTACCTTTCTCTCTCTCTCTCTCTCTCTCTCTCTCTCTCTCTCTCTCTCTCTCTCTCTCTTTAAAAGACATGCCTTTGCCTTTGGTGGGGGATTATTTGGGCATTTGTTCAGGATGAAAGTCAGGGAAGGTTAAGGAAACTATCTGAGCAAACAGTAGCCCGTGTAGATTCCTGGTACCAGATTATGAGACTTTGGGATTTTCGTTTTGGCTCAGTTCAGAAGGAAAGAGGGTTATATGTTTCAAGGGGGGTGGGGGGAGGTAAGGGCACAGCCTCTTGTAAGGTGGTCCTGTCTTTCAGTCCATTCAAGTGCTCTTGGCTCGTCAGTGTTGGTACCTTGACAGTCTCCCTTGAGGGTCCCCTTCTTCCTGTCTCCTGGGTGTAAGCATTACTGTGCTTGAAACAGCAAGGTCAGGAGTCATGGGGGAATAACACTCACAGGGAACGTTCTGGAAAACTGCTCACCCCAGCATGGCCTTCAGACTTCGGCAACAGCTGCCTCATTGCGTGACCGGACATCCTGCCCCTCAGAACAAGCACCCACCAGCCCAGAGTGACCTGTCCGCATCTCCAGTTTGTTCTCCTGACCACCCAAAAGTCTGAGAAATTATAACCTGCACATGGCCCATGGCATGGTACAAAAGGCTTTATAAAAATACTCCCTGCGCATTAAAAACAAACAACGATGCATGTAAACATTGCCTTGGAGTCATCGGAAAACACTGGGCCCCGAGGGCGCCTCTTTCCGACGATTTGTAGTCTTCCATGTTCACCTCTGAGTGGAGGTATCAATCCGTTTTCCTTTTAACAGAGTTCTCAGGCTGCTTTGAAGCATGAGCCTGCGGCTTGATTGGCAGAAACAGTATTACCAGGAAGCTGAGGATGTGTAAATAAAAGTACACAGACCTAGGAATAAAAACACAAAATTTTATTTCAAACAAGGAGGTCAATGGGCAACATCAAATGAAGGTGGTCAGATCTACAGCCCAGCAGGTAAAGACATGGTCTTTCCCCAGAGTGGACAGATAATGCTCTCCGGCATGGTGAGACACAGCCCATGGATAAATCCCCTTTATCTGGGGGGCAGGGATGAACTGGAATCACAAACTGGGCAAAGCAAACCAGCCCTCAAAACCCCATGTCCTGTTCACTGGGTGTCATCAGCGTGTGGATCCACACATTTGTCAATTATTGCCTGTCTCTGCCTTCAAACAATCACTCCCATGCGAACAGGAATGCTGTCTGTATTTTGCTCCCCATTCCAGTCACAGATGCAAACACAGTGCCCGGCTCACAGTAGGCATTAGAGGGTTGAATACAGTCATTTCTGCTATGTGAATCCTGGACAAAACAAACCTATCTACTTCAGTGGCAATTACATCTGCCAAAAATAGCAGGACTTGTGCGAGACCACGTTAGAAGGAGACAACTCAAAACCTGTGAGACGTTTGTCACCACAGCACTAACAAAAACAACCAGCACTGGGCTTGGGACATCAGGCATGGACAGCTTGCTAGGGTCAGGCTGGTCCGGTGGGATGCTGAAATGTACCAGAGGAAGATGGGCAAAGGGACCACCCACAGCGTGGGCACTGAGAAAGTGACTCCAGCTGAGGTGTGGATGCTGCTGGCCTAGGGTACCATTCTGGCACCTCTTTGCTGGAAAAACTAGCAGAGAAGTCTGCTTAACATTGCCTCTTTACTGACATAACTATAAGAGAGGAAGTGAGGAAGAGAGGGGCAATTAATCTAGACCTCTGATTGGTCCCCTCCTTTATATACCCCTATCCAATTGGTCCACCCACAATCCCTCATTTACATATGCTGACCCTATCTGATTGGCTGAAGCTACAAACCTTCATTTACATAGGACGTTATCGATGAGATCATCCTGACCTGACTCCACTAAGGCATGTGTACAGGGTTTGTTTAGAAACTCTGGCATGGAGACTTCAACTTGCCAACTTCGAAGACAACAGACACATTTATGACAGGGCATCTGAAAATGATGCGGACTTACATGTATAAACTAATGGTTGGCTCCACAGCCAGCATGACGAAGGGTGCAACCGTGTAGGAGACAGCCAGCTGAGTGGCCGCCCAGGTGACCACGTCATACACAAGCTTCAGGGCTTTGGAAGAAAGGAAGTAATGCCTGTAGTTGTTTCTCACCTGCAAGCCAAGGTACCAAAGGGAAAGGGATGAAAACAGCAAAGAACCTTCATGCATGCAGCTCTCAGGAACATAAGCCATGGAAAATACCAGTCATGTGCCTTGGATTTTTCCCTTTTCCTTATTTGTGCCTGTGACCAAACCCTGAAGCATGCAATCTACTACTGAGTCACATTCCTGGCCAGGTGAGTTGTATTTCCACTGAAAGTACCACTACTTGTAGGATAACATTGCTTTGTCCTTTCTCCTCTGCATCAAGGAGCTTAGATTTACTGAGTAACACCCATCACAGTGCTCGGTATTCCACAATTCCTCAGTATTCATCTTTAACTTCTCTGTGCTCTGCTTTCTCTATATCTGTTAACCACTCGCTACCCCTAAACAGAACTTGTGATTTGTAATTGGTAACTTGTGATTTGTATTTGTGAGTGAAACACCGATTTTCTCTTTCCTTTATGTATTTTGCATAGTTTATTTTAGAGCAATGTCCTTTTTGCATAGACACAGGAAGACAGTTAATGATATGCTTTTGTAACTTGGGAGTTAAAGTTGACTCCGAATAATATTTATTCCTGAGCATCTGTCATATTTACTCAACGTAAGCCTCAGTTGCCCTTAGTTCCTAGCACCCCCAAAGCAGGATCCCAACAGAGGGACTGGATGGACCCGGGGCAAGCTGTAAGTAAATCAAAACAGGACAGGCCAAGTGCCATAAAACTTATAATAAGCTAAGAGCACGGTCGTGGACAAATTCTGTCGTGACCTAAAACCAAGTGACTGAACAAAGACCCTGAAAGGACTCGGAAGGACTAATCTGGCCTGAGGACTGTGGTCTGGGATCTATAGAGAGATGTCCCCAGGAGAGACACCCTATAAACTTAATATGTCTCTTACTGTGTCCATACAAAATGACTAGAAAAATTATTAAGAAGTAAATCCAAGGTGACTGTTTATGGGTTAAGGAAAGGAGAAGTATGTCCTTAGATGAAAAACAGTTCCTTGAGCAGATCTCCTAGCAGGAGGAGATCTCTGTCTTAGAAGAGCTTCCTTGGAAGGAAGAGAAGGGCTTTACATATGTTGATTGTGCTATCTGACCTAGGTGTGGTTTCTCACCCAACCTTTGGGGGCTGGGAACTAGGCTAAAGCTGCAAGACTGGGCACGGGGAGAGTAGCATGAGGGACAGGAGGAGACGGGATTGAGGAGCAACGTGAGGATAGAATGGGGTACTCAGTGAAACTGGAACAGGAATGTTGGGAGAATGGAATAAATGTCGGGATGTTTATTGGAGACTGGAACAAACTGCAACTGATCACCAAACAGCCTGGTCCTCGTTTCCTCCTTCATCTGCCCATTGCCATTGGCCATCCAGAATAGGGAAACAGCTCATGGCCACCAAATGCACATGGCGAGAGAACACACACACTTTTTATTGAATACACAACTAATGTTGTGTATTTTCTTATGATAAATAACTTTTCTTATGATAAATAAAAAGCACATATTTACTGTAGAAAAAAGTCTTCAAAGGACTAAGAAAAAAAATTAAATTTCACAGGGAAGAGCACTATTTTATCTGGAATCTGTCTTTCGCCCTTATATGTACATAGCCACATTTGCATTCTCAATGGCATTGAAGAATTTTAGCCGGCTTTTTCATTCAGTAATATGTCGCAAATTATTTTCCACACTGGCAACCACTAATCTCCAATATGTTTTTAATTATGGAAAATAACAACCTACCACCTCCTGCTTACTGATAAGCAATTTTGTGGTGCATATCCTTGCAGAGAAATCTCTGTACCATTCCTAAAGTATTTTTCTTCGACTAACAGTGTTAAAATCTTGCCATCGAGGATAATAAAAGCAGCTGTCATTTTCTGAGTGCTTACCATATGTTAAACCTGTATTAACATGTTTCACTGGTATCATCTTTGCTAATTTCCCCAACAGGTCCTTCATGGAAAGGTTTGTTGTGCCCATTTTACAGGAGAAAAGGAGACAATTCTCTGACATGGAGAGGGCTCGGTCAAAGAGTGACTCACAGGTCTTTTGACACCAGTGACTAGATTTGCCCCCAGCAAGACACATCATTTCCAGATCCAAGAACCAAAGCACAACTAAAACCAAGGTGGGGAAACTGGGAGGGGAGGGGGGTCAGACTCAAAGCAAACAAAGCCTTGAAGGGCCTCCTGGAAATCGAAGGATCCACCCCATCTCTCTAATGCTACCTGGGAGGGTCCCAGGTGGGCAATCATGCGGAGGTGCTAGAAAGTAGCTCCAGAGAGGACACGTTTTCTCCAGGGCACGTGTGAGCCTTTCGGGGAAACTGGGAACTTTCCTAGGTGACTTCCCAGGCCTACAATCTAACAACCTATCATATGACATTTCGGCCACCATTCGGGAAAAAAAATGGGAATATTGTCTTATCAACTGTCCCTTCCCACTTCCTACCTTACTGACTTGTCTCTTCAGGCTTTCCATGAGATACCAGTAATATTACACATAGATTGGTGTCCCTACCCCCACTCCTGGCACTGAGCACCCAAGTAGCCAGAGCACGGGACCACCTTTGGGTCTCACGTTTGGCCTCTGACCCTGGTTCCTGACATCCAGTTCCTACATGCTTGGAATTTCCTGGGGGAACTGCGGAGTCTTTTTTCCTAAGGAGATGAGTCCTGTGGACTCCAGGACAAGCACTGGCTGTAGGATGTGCAGGATAGGATTGGAAGTTTGGGAATTCCAGTTCCATCCTGTTTCTTAACAGAGGGGCAGTGCTGGAAAGGAAGTTAATGATCACCCGCGTTTACGTGACGGGGTCTGCAGCAAATCCTAGGGATTAGAGAACTGAGCTTGGTGAACAGATGCGCGTGGAGGTGGGGGTGCTGGAGGCCCCAGGGCAGACAGGGAAGCTCCTCCCCATACATCTTTGTAGGATGAAATTCTTTTCACCTGGGTTCACCTGCACCCTTTATTATCTCCTTTTATAATTACCGCTAAACTCAAGAAAAATCTTTCTGTATCATGTTAAGCAAAATGGGTCCGAAAGAGAGGGATAGACATAAAAAGATTGCATTCATCTTGGGAACATAAAGTAACAAAATAGGAGATTAATACCCAAGAATAGCCGAGATCTAGCTTTTATTATACAATAATTTTATGCATAAATACATGAAAAGGAGCTGTGGAGAGTACACATATTGATACTCTTTGGAATAACCCATAATAAGACTTTCTTGATGTGACTTTCTTACTGTTTAGATTAAATGTTTACTGAGTTTTTAAATATTAGAGAAACTCAAGGGATCTATAAAGGTGAGAGACCCTGAAAATGATTGCAGCATCAATGAGCTATGATGAACATTATGAGTATGGAGGAAAACAGAAAATGACCCTAAATGTCGGCACAGCATATGTATGATAAACTGCATATTTTGTCTAAACAGAACCTAACATTTTCACAGTCTGAAAAATCATCATGCTATCATACTGTCTCTTTAAACTTCAACGTGTGTTATACTGTTTTTGGTTAGTAACATAATCTGATTTAAACACAGGAAAATGGAAAATCTTGATTATTATTCAGAGAGAGATAAAATGATAAAGTAGAAAACATATAGACAAATATGAGGTATTGAATGTGGACTGTAATGTCTAGTATAATTTCAAATTTCCGTTTTTAATGAAAATTTGTTACATTCTGCATTTTCATACAAAAATAGTAAGGAATCGTAATTAACATTTATTAAGTGCCCAGCATATGTTTGAATTGAATCAACTTTTTTAGTTGAAGGAGTTCTTTTAGACTTGGTACTAGTTTTTATGGTAGAGGAGCTAATACTAGCTTCTTTTTGGAGGAAAGAATATTGAGAAATAATCAAAGATTATGTATGTAACAGTAACAACAAAGTCTCCAATGGAGACGTTACTGGGCCCACTCAAGCAAATCGATGAACGGGAGGACAGTGACAGTGACAGTATGTATTTTTAAAATTTTAGACTTATTCTTGTTACTAATACCTAAGACAATTGTTTTTATTCTGTTTAACACTCTCAACCAATGTAGTATTGTGTTTATTGATACACTTCTGATTCTTCCTATTTAGTCTAAGAAAACTTTTAAAATGTACTTGTCAGGTACAGATGCTAGCTACCAACTTTATAGCCTCTAAATCAGTTTTGTAAAAAGTATCAACAGAGCTTCACAATGGAATATTATGGAGCTATGAGAAAGTATGAAATCATGCAATTTTATACAATTTGGATGAAACTAGAAATTATTATCATATTAAATGAAGTGAATTTATAATGAAGTGAATTCTTCTGAGAATAAGGAAAAATCCAGAATGACTTCACTTATCTGTTGTATATAGACTAACAGTAGGAGGGAATGCAAAGTGTGTGTATGTGGGGGAAGTGAGTATTTATATTACTCTCAACCCTTGATCTTAGAATTGGAAAGGACAGGGAAGGAAACAAACATGCACCGGAGACAGTTTAAGAAAAGACAGATGAAAGGTAACATGATTCAGGAATCAGGACCTAGAAAACATTAGTGCTTTGTTGTCTAGGTCTATACATATACCACGGTCCTCCCGTTGTTCATCAATTTGCTCAAGCGGGCCCAGTAACGTCTCCATCGTGAGACTTATTGCTACTGTGTGTGTCATATCGAATACGTCACGGGTAGTTTGCCAGGCTTTGCCATGCGGGCGAGATAATCTCGGAAGCTTGCTGGGCTCTCCGAGAGGGGCGGAGGAATTGAACCCAGCTCGGTCTGGCCGACTGCGCACAAGGTAAACGCCTTACCGCTGTGCTATGGCTCCAGCCCAATATACACGTATATATGTGATATATATATATATATATATATAGCTATAAATTCATGAACTACAGAGTCAACAATATTGAAAGTTTGAGATCAGAACTTTAAAATGTGTGCATGTAAAGAAGGCAGACTGGAGGGTGAAAGGGAATCTCAGAACATTTGTCAAGGCAAGTGGGCACTGGTGGTAGAATTGCATCTGTAACATTGTACTCCTGATACCAAACTATGAATAACTGTGAAAATCATGGTGTCTTAGTATTTAATAAATTTAAAAGAAAACTAAAAATAAGCTTTAAAATGAACCAAATAGATACAGAAAACTCAACATAAATGAAACAATAACTCATTGAAAAAGTATGAAATCCATAAGCAACCTAGGAACACACCAAGTAGTCTTAATCTTATAGAGGGAACCATAAGTGAATGCCAAATTCAGTCACAAAGTGCTGAAGAATTTGTGTAGTCTTTGATATTTCTTGCAAAACTGGTTTAAAGGCTATGAATTCTCTAAGATACGGCTTGTCCATAAACCTTTATATTGTTCCTTCAAATCTTCATGATAGTATAACTGAATAGAGTATTCTTTGTAAGGTATTCATTGAGTTTTCTTTTTAATTTATTCCTCAATTTCATCTGGCTCCTAGAGAATATGGTTATTATTTTAGACCTTGCTTATTAGTTTTGATTTTAAAATTTTACTGCTCTTAATTTAATGTCTCCATCTTTGGATTTTGTGATTCTAATCATAATATGTCTTGTAGTTGTTCTATCTGGGTCTCTGTCACTGGACTCTTGGATCTTAGTATCTGTGCTCTTCAACTGAATGAAATTCTTGGGTATGATTTCTTTAATTAGTGCTTGATCATAAAATTTGTCTTTGTTCTAAAATGACTCCAATGATTTTTATATTGTTCCTCTTTACTCCATGCCATTGTTCTTTGGTATGCTCTTAATTTTCTTTCTTATGTTTTCCATCTTCTGTTATTTTCTGTAGGTTTCCTGCATATTTCTTGAAATCTGATCTTTTATAAACTGCTATTATTCTGCTGCTCATGTTATTGATTGATATTTTTATATCACCAACCATATTCTTCATTTCTGAAATCTCTGAATGCAGTATTCTTATTTCTGCTCTTGAGTTCAACATATATCTTTAACATGGTGTCACAAAAGCTACTCTCTGATATTTAACAGAACTGTTTGGTGCTGCTAGAGTCTTCTGTGTCATTATTTTCACTTACTGTGCTAATTGTGGTTCTGCATGTCTTCTCCAAAGCTTTTGCTGTACTCCAGCTATATCGAGGGCAGATACTTGCAGTTAGGCACTCTATAGCTGTAGCACGGCCATATATGCAGCTGTACAACTCAGGAAGTGTGGAGGTAGCCAGCTGAAAAGATGGCAGACAGAGTGGAGCATGGAAAAATGGAGTCATACATCTATGACTTTACAGTGAAAAATGGACTCAAAGCATCTATGAATAGACTTCTATCATATACAACACATGGACAGATGTTTGTTTCTCTACTTCATTTAAAACCGAAATTAAATAAGAGCAAGAAAATAAAATCACAGTGTTACTATAAGGCATTATCACTTGAAATTCCAAATTATGTTTATTGGAATAAAATCAAGATTTGATTTCCACTTTTCTAAGTATGCATACTATTAAAATAGTGGATCTTTCTAATCAGCAGTCTTTTAGCAGAAGACAACTTTCAGCATAGATCATTTAACTGGTGTTTGCATAAGCTTCAACTGTGCAATAATACAACTACCAAAAGTAAGTAAAAAGGCCGGCTGCGATAGCACAGCGGTAGGGCGTTTGCCTTGCACGCAGCCAACATGGCCGACCCGAGTTCGAT